>JAEUWP010000021.1:0-74246 GCA_018524725.1 Podaxis mareebaensis | reverse complement strand
GGACCTCTGCTCGTCTCACTTACAAGGATAGGCTCCGACTTAGGCGTCGCTCAGCCAAAGAAGAAACCTTGTAACACTTACACTGGAGAACCCATTGTATTCCTCCATCCCTATATGATGTATCTGCCTGAGGTCATCCCACACATCATCAAATATGAAGTCACCCATGGATTCTACTTTTGAGAAGTAGAAGTTTATCGCATTGACCCTAACTCTGACAAACCTCTAGCCATTCCTCCCCATCACACTCAGCTTCCACCCCTCTGCAGCATTGACTCCAACATTCCAGGCATCAATGAGTCAAACCCAGAAGAACCTATTGGCAATCCTCCTCCATACCCACCACCATATGTCACTGCTGACATATTGTCATCATCATCATCATCCCCACACCACAGCCTCATCTTCCTCCATGAAGACTCCCCTGACTCACTGCCTTCAGTAGGCAATTTCACTGTTCCCAGTTCTACCTCATCTCCCGACTCCTACTCCTCCAACTCCTCTGATGGACATCTTCACCCTGATATGGACTTGTGATAAACCAGTAAACAGTTTCCTTTCTATATCTCTATTACAGACTCTTTGTCTAGTATCCTTGTATCTCAGATGAACTCAGACTTGAACCATTTCCTTAGTTAGTAGTTTCCTTTCTAGTCTTGTACTCTTCTGTCTTGTCTCTATTCTCATCTAGCTTCTATTCCTGTCTCACTCCGCTCCATAGTTATGATTTGATTGACTCTCAGACTCATAGCCTTACTTTGTCATAGTTACCAGATTCAGACCTTAGAAGTAAAGCTTAAATAGCCACTCATGTACTGGAAGTGCAAGCTTCCTATATTCTCAAATCTCAGTGTTATTTTCTTAACTCTGTGATTGACATTAGCTCTCAATCAGTGTAGTAGTAAACTCTCTATTGGTCATACTCTCAACTGATAGAAGTTCAACCTCTGAGTGTGCTTAACTGGACACTTGCTTTGCCACCTACTTACCAAGATCCTTCTTGCTAGATCCTAGCGCCTCTGCAAACCATCTAGTGAGATAGCCACCCCCTAGCAAAGCTTAGGTGACTGGTGATAAGGACCAGCCTAACATTCAGTACATGAGTGGCTATTTAAGTGCTATGTCTAGGGTCCTAATCAGGAAACTATAACAATATAGTACTAAGTCCAAAAGTCAATCAGAAACATATAACTATGGAATGGAGATAAGACAAGAATAGAACTAACTAAAAGAGATGGAAATAGATCAAGTCCAGGAATAGTGCAAGACAAGAGTAAGAAAAGTCAGGAAGAGACAAGAGAACTATAGTAAGAGATAAGGCACATGAGTCCATACATACTGATTGATAGACAAAAGGTGTATTTTACAGGTCTAGGTTCAGATGAAATTGTCTATTTGAAGAGTCAGAGGTAAACAAGTCTAAAGACAAGGTAGAAGAAGGAACTGTGAAGTTCCTAGCAAATAGAGAGTCAGAAGAGTCTGACTTAACCATAGGGCTACAGCACAGTGACTGCAATGACAATAATGATGATGAGGTGCCTGTAGTAACATAAGGAGGCAGATAAAGAGGAAATAGAGGTGGAGCAATGGCTAGTTCTTCAGGAGGTGACTCATTGATGCTAGGAATATTGGAGTTGACACTGAAGAGCAGAGGAAACTAAGTATATTGTAGAGGAATGGATGGAGGATCCTCAGAGTTAGGATCAATGCAATAGATTTCTATCTCTTGAAAGTAGAGTCTATGAGTGACTTCATATTTGATAATATGAGGGACAACTTCTAGTAGGTACATCATGTATAGATGGAGGAATATTAAGGGTTCTCCAGCATAAGAGATCATCTTCCAACTGTGGGCCTATAATGAGTTGAAGTCATTGGCAATAGTTTGAATATAAAGGCCATTGGGGTCAAAGATATGAGTAAAGGGAGCATTCTCCCAAGTGATACATAGGATCTCAGTCACCATACAGTCAGTAGAATAAAATAAGGGGCTAGGTGTCAGCCAGTCTTCTGAAAAGAGGGATGCATGACTAACTCCATGGACCTATCACCCAAGAGAAATTCACTACCTGCCACCTCACTCAGAGAGAGCAATTTGCAATTAATGGAGTCCCAGATGTACACTGAAGGGTTCTTTCCTTTATTTTGCTATGCAATATAACAAATAATAGAGAAAATGTGGAAATGAAGTATAAGATAGTATTACCAAAGGCTGCACCCTAGCAAGTTTGTGGGGGACTCTGATTCAGAGATGAAGGAGATAATAAAGTGACATGAGATCAAAATGCTCATAAGGAATGTTAAAGAAGGAATAAGGGTTATAAAGGAGTGAGGAAATGTATATATGCTTAGCATTATCTTTGCTTGATATAAGGACTTCTAGGATGCGGTACTATTTGTTCTAAATTGACAAGTCCTTGAACATAGCATCACTATGATACACAAGTGGCAAAGAACCAAAGATAGTGAGAGTGATCCCTCACTACTACTAGAAATATACTGACTTGTACCAATGAGTGCTCTGACTAGTGATACACAGCTGCAATATACCCCTAGTTAACCCTGCTAAAGCTAACTTCTAATTTTCAACTTATGGAAACTACTGAGGGAACTACTGGGTCTTCATTCTGGCTCTCACTAGTAGGTCACATTGACTGAAGAAAACTCCTATAAATACTTAACTATCACTCAGTGGTCATCAAATATACAACAACCCTCTAAGTGAAGCTTGACAGGAATTTCCTTGCTTCACCTTGCATCATTGGGGGGATTTTATATTATAAGTTGGGAGTGATTACAATCTAGTGTTACAATGTTCTGACTCAACAAAAGATTATGCATACAAGTACAGAGTCATATAATTTATAATCTATATTTTTCTCTGCCCAATAGGGTGTTCTGGCAGTGGACACATGGACTGGTAAAGTACATGCATATGATATTTATCAGCTTTTGGCTAACTAAGTCTACTATATGTTTAATGCCATTCATCATTCCTAATGCAACAGTATTATGAATCTTTATTCTCTACATTGCTCACTAAGCTGTTTTGGATCACTGACTGTCAATGAGTTACTTGGTTGACATCTCATGAGGTCAGTGAATCACTTCTACTAAGATGATGCATTGATCCCTTAGTTAGGTAGTCTCTCTTCTAACTTGGACTTTGTTTGCAGAGGTCATAGCTGATCTAGGTCTTTGGGTATATAGTGGCAGCTAAGCATACTACTAAATGAGATAATCCCTAGTGTTGCTCACATGAGAAAGGATCCTCATAAGGATGTGATTGATGAGTATCCTTCAGTAATATAATCCTGACTTCAGTAATAATACTGAATCAATGGTGTATGGATGCATCTCATTGGTACAGTTTTCCCAATCTAGGTGCCTAGACTATACTACTGGATTGATCCTTGCAAGGTCCTGAGGCTTCTTTTAGTGTGGGTTCATAGTCTGTTATTCTAGCTGTAGAACTCAATTATATTATAATCTAGATACTGCTTTCATGACTGAAAATAGCTTGGGCCATAACACTACTCCTACATCTCTTCCATTTCATCTTTTCTTCTAATTTTAACAATTTGAAAAAGTTATTTCTCTTTCTTTTCCTATCATTGTCTTGTAGCATAGCTCCCTTGCTCCTCACCCTCTTCTCTTTCTCTTTCTCTTTCTCTTCTCTCTTTTGCTTTCCTTCTCTCTTAGTTTTAGTATTGGGACTGCTATTATGCACCCATTTGTAGTAGCTAGCCTATTGCAATAAACATTGATTTAAAAATAAAAATAAAAAAAAGAGGGATGCATGACTAGGAAGGCACCAGTTGGCAAAAGCTTCATTACAGTAGTGAGTAGAGTCATTGATGGAATTGTTGGTGTTAGCTGTAGTGCCTCAAGAGGCATTGGGGAGGCTAAGCTCATGGATGAGTACATGGTAAATGATGTTGGTGTGGGATGGCTGGAGTGAGTTCATAACAGTAAGGGTGGATGATTTAAGGAGGTTGGCAATTGTTGTACATACTTACTGGCATAATTGGCAGATAAATGAAAGTGATATAGATGTAGTACTAAACTGGACTGATGATGAAGAGGGCACATCTGTGAGACTATGTAGCATACCCAGATTTCCATCCATCATTGTCTCTTATAAAATCCTGCCTTACTTGCATTCCAGACCAAAACTCAGAGGCTACTGAGGATAAAACAGGGCACTTTGACAAATTGAGGATGGTGCCTTGGCCTAAAAGTGATGAGAATGGAGGAAATCAGATGTATATAGACCATAGGAAAAACATAATCAACACAATGTGGTGACATGATATTATAAGCTCACATTCACACTTGTCAAACTAAAGGCAAACTTACTTCAGTTCACTTTGACATATCAAGTCACACTTAAGTGTCACAAGTTTAAACCAAACTGAGCCTACCTTGAAGTGACTTCATTTCAGCAACAGCATGAACCCCAGCCTTGATCAACTTGGGTACAAGGCTGATTGGCTCAGTGGATCAAGGGAATACATGCAGGAGGATCATCTATGGGTTCTGACATGGTGTCTCAATAGATGAAAGCAGCAAGGGCTGTAATGGAAGGGACTTAATATCTTTTGCATTGGACTGCAATCCCTCCAACATGTCTGAGTTCCATGATGCACACAATGTGCAATATCTTCAAAGTTGACAATAGCTGACATGCATAGTTTTGACTGCTTTACACATGAATATTGGTGGAATTGGGATCAAATTGTAGAGGAGTAGCAAGAGTGTATTGAGCAACGACAGCGACGTGAAGATAATTCAACGGGGTAGCATCAGAAATGCTGACAAAGCAGTGGGGGACGTCACCCTCGGTGGTGCAAGCGGAGGTGAGGGCTGGAGCCTCTTGTCTTTTGTCTTATCTAAAGTGGATTTCGTCTGTCGAACATCCATCCGTATAGGTTTTCAAAAAGCATCTATTGATGGATTCACAAGGATTGTAGAAGCTATCAAACGTGTAACACAGTGGAAAGGGATCAACTGAATGAGGTACTGCCAGCAAAGACATGGGATTAGCACTCGACCCAGCATACTATTCACATCCAAGATTTTTGTATCAAGAAGTATAAAACCCGCGGCCTGCGAGCTCGACAAAATAGCAAACCTGCCAAGAAATTCTTATGACGTGTAACCACTCACAAGTGCCATATTTCTTCGAAAACTAAATAATTACCACGACTACCAACAATCCTGATCTCCTTCACTACGAACCGAACCGTGGCATGGTTCCCAGGAAATTCAATAACTGACCATCGATGCTAACGTCACGGGTCCATATTACTTACTACCCTCCGAAACCAGCTGCACATAAACCAACTTCAATACACTCCATCGGACAGCTGATGCTTGTTCATCACTGCAATGGAGCACTAGGATTGGCAGCTGGACGTCGCGGACAGTCTAAGCTTAAGCTGTGGTAAAACATTAGTCAATCTCTGTCGGAGATTATACGGACTCGGAAAGCTCAGGGGCTTTCCAAGCTTCTCCAAGTCAGACTCACCAACTTCGTCGCAACCAACGATCATCATCTGAAGTCCCGTTTTTCAGGCACCCATCACCGAAGCACAGCCATTCCTCCCATTCTCAGGGCTTGACTTAAACCTTCTATGGAGTGCGTCCTCAGCGCCGACAGTTTGAATCAATCCTCGCCTGAACAGCAACGACAGTCTTCATTGTTCAGCGCCAATGAAGACGGTATCCTTTTCCTTACTGGACGTTGGAGCCTTTGGAACTCCAACTTAGGACTCCAAGGCCATTCACCCTCTAGCGTGTACTTGACATTCCTGACAATGTTGTCAACAGCAAAGTGATTGACATCACACACCGCAGATTCAATTCCTCTTATGCTGCCACAGCGCTCTTCGCAACAGGAAGAAAGTGGCCATTGTGATAGGAAAATATCACAGATACCCATCAATGTGGAGTGATCGGAGCTGGAGAACCAGTGTCAGTTTGTGTGCAGTCTGGTTTCAACGTAGACCATGTGGTGCCCGCACACACTCAGCCTTCTGTGCAATAGGCATACATACATAAACCGTAACATCAAGGGTGACGAAATATTCCTCTCTGGTACCTTTCCCTTCCTCCCTTCCATTTCAGTGCTCGTCCCTTGTTTCCACTGTCGAGCTAAGAGCAAGTCACCGGGAACGCTATTGAAGGGCTATGGATCCCCAACCTGTTCAGGAAATTAACCTTGGGCCAGTCTTTGCACCCATTTACTGGGGTGCGTCCCTTTTATGCTCCATTATACATTACCTCTAACCGAGATATCTGGTGATGCCTAGGTTTTATTATCTCGCTACTGTGCGTGAATGCTCATCCACTGGCATAGCTTCGGATCTTGACCAACGCATGTACCTAGTCTTGGAGGAATGACTATTGTGCAAGCCTATGTCTATTTCCCCAGCCCTGGGGACAGACTATCTGTTCGATTAGTAGTGCGTCGCTAACGATGTTCCTTTGGAGTATCCCACCGAACATCTTACCCCGCAGGCCGCTGCCATGATGTATGCCATACCGTTTGGTTATTTAAGCCTACTCACCAGGGGATACTCGGAACAGCTTCTTGGATATGGCCTCCTCTGCTCTAACCGCCCAGTCAATCTATTACTACCTCGTGCGTGGTATATCTTCACTGAGCGGCGTCGCCCGCTGAACTGACCGAATTCCTGGATGCCAATAGGTACCTCATTACGGCTCACTCGCACCACTTTCTTCGATAACTCCGTTGGTCTTTTTACTAACTATGCACGCTACTATACTCACCCTGGAGCGTACAGTGAACTCTCGGCGGAATGCCTTATCTCCACAATCATTACAGCTATGTGAGCCAAGATGAGTATCAAATGGTGGACGTGACCAACATCTTTTTTCAGCTCCCAACTCTACTTTGTTCACCAACTTGTGAACGGCAAGTCCTTTATATAAGACCCGACTGGTTCGGCTAACAGAGGTTACCTCAGTTAAGCGGTCAGGGAGCGGAAGCTGGATACTCATCGGTACTATTGTGGGTTATTCCAGCTCGGGACCTGGAGACATCTGAAACTGAATCTTACCCAGACGCTTTTTCTTGTAGTAGCCTTCGGTAAGGCAATGTTGATTGGCTATCGCCTCAAGACGAAGACTGACATTTAAATCATGCCTCTATTAGCTGGTGGTGTCGGTGAGTTTGAACGACAGTTGATAGATCGCTTGAGCACAGACTAAATGCCGCCGCAGGCTGTGTTGGCGCTATGTACAAGTTCCACCGTGGTGTTCTCAGCAATCGAAACGAAGTGTTTGCGGTAATAGCGATTTATTCTGTCATACTGCCTCGACACTGACCCGCCTTCTCGCCTGACCTATAGATATTCTTTGGGCTAGCCAAGGGTGCTGGTGCTGTTACAGATGTTCTCGCTACTGTTGCGATGTGCCTCTTTCTCACATCCGCCAAAACCGGGATGAACGGGTACGCGGTTCCCAGCGAAACAAACGTGGACTATGCTCAAATAGATCTCTTAGCACCAACGGCTTGTTGAAGTCACTAACGCAATTCATCATTCACAGGGGTGCACTCGTTACGCTTATTCAGGTCTTGCTATTGATCACGTTCTACGCCCTCCCCAAGCAACTCGTATGGTAGGACCTCCGTTCTCCTATATTTAAAGTGGTAACGCTTGACTGAGCTGATTGAATAGGTTCGCCTTCCATGTCAATGTGACCAAACTCTACGCTAACACCTTCTGTAAGTCCGCAATTGCTGATCAATCCCATTGCTGACACTCCAGCGGCTGTACAGTTGCTATGTAATTTTTCTTCCAAGACGTCGAGAGTGTGATTCGCTTACGACTTACCCAGGCTGAACGCGCGGTCGACCTTAAAAGAGAAACATATTAAAACAACGGCCGCAATTTCGTCCTTCGGAAGCTTTCAAATGAGCAGCTCGAAGGCTGGAGGCACCAGGTCTCGAGATACTGGTCGAGTAGAGTATGGCATCCATTCGCATGAGCGGACTGTGCGTTTCCCAAGCCCCTTTGCCATGGGCACTTCCATTGAAATAGGTCCATTTACAGGGAAGTCTTCACACCAAATCCGTGGAGATGCCAACGGTCACGAAGACTGTCCTCATTTCTGAGCTGTAATTGAGCATGATTTCTGCTTCGCTGATGTATTTTAATAGTGCTTGAGGGTTACTCGAGGGCATGTTGGTTTTCATGAATATCTATCCTGATTCCTTTTGCTTCGTTCGCTATACCGTATCCCAGGAATGTCACTCATTTAATGCCTAAAAGAAGCTCTCCAAGGCACAAGGAGAGCCTTCACGACGCAAGCCAAGCCGAGAGGTACAACCCATCTATGCATCAGGAAGATGATCAAAGATATGGCAACATATTTTTAGGTGGCAGTAAATGAAAGTGGTATGTCAGTTACGTAGTGCTCAAAACCGTTTGTAACTTGGCGCGCATGACTTGATGAAAGCGAATAGGACACCACGTTCCTTATTTTTGTCCGCACATTACTGTACCTTCGTTAATGTCCAAATCAGGAACGCAGCCTGAGAAGCTCCTTGACAAAGAGGAAGCCAGGACGTGAGTGGCAATGCTCCCTATGTTTCCTCCCACAGCCTCATGGGGCCTTCGGTGTGTTGCATCAGATCAGTGCTGGATGATTGATTGGAAGTCGCTGTCTGATGGCTGGTCTTATAAATGGCACAAAATAAGCAAACGCCCATAGCCGAGCCCAATACAAGACGTGTCATCCCTGTCTGATACAAGGGTATTATCACCGCAAGACTTGCGCTAATCCAGCGCCCTTGGAAAAATGACACCGACAAGTTCGGAAGACGCGCCCGCCAAATAACACCAAGTCAGAAATACCATTTGCCGAAATAAAAGTTACGTATAAATTTGACAAGCCATCGCAGAGAGTCTAGGGACTAGGATAAATGGAGACTGCATCTTAGCACAAGATGCTGCATTGCTTGTCCTGCGTCCCAAGTAGTAATGGCCCTCAATAGTGGGAAAGCGCCTCTCCGTATTCCAGGCATTCCCAAGGGTTATTTGTTCTCCACGTGCCGCAACCGTGTTATGGAAGAATTCGGTTTCGCGAAGTTGCAGAGACCATGAATCGTAAATGCATGAACTTTGTACTAAGGGCTCAAGGAGTGCAAACGATGCGCTGTGAGCCAGTTTATTGTCTTATAACACTGGCGGTTAATAGCTTCGACGAGTGTGGTATACCAGAAACGGCACGAACCGCCTTGGGCGGTGCCTGCTGGGCGCTATCTGACAGCAAAGAAGCAAGTCAGTAACAAGGTACGAACAACAAGGAACAACAATTAGAATAACTCGAGATATTTCTGTAATCGCAAAGATTTATTTCGGTGGCGGCGAACAACGCATTGGCGCTCTTTGTCTTGAAGAACGACGAAATGCGTGAAGTCACCCTCATCATATGCCAGACATAAAAGTCATGGGAACACCACAAGGCGCACACGGTATGTCCCCATTAGCAACGGCGGAAATTTGTTTCTTATTTGTCCATGCTCACGATGACACTTATGTAGGACTCGGAGTAACGACAGTTCAAGCCAGCGGTATGAACGACGGGATATACTGTATAGAGAATTAGGTGTCGAACTAAGATATATTTATCGGTACCAATAACTGTGGCGGATCTAATTCCTTCTGGTTCTCTTGCGGGATTGCGAGACTTCCCCCTTCGCCTCTTCGGCATCCTCCTCCCTGCCTCGTTTTCCCTTGCCGGTTGAGAGGTTGTTGTGGCTCGTTGTAGTCATTGAAGCACTCCTGGGCACTCTCCGCATGCCAAGGCTCGTGTTGGTAGATGGTAACCGGCGTTTCTGGCCGGAACGAGACACATCCTCGGATTCGCCTCCGCCCGGGATTGTAGCCCCTTCCTTCTCGAGTTCCTGGCTTGGATTCCCGGGACCTTTTTTCTGAGGGGTCCTCTCAGATCTTGAACGCGGTGCCCCAGGACGCCGGGAAAGGGGTGGACAACGAGATGGGATGATTGGGGAATGTTTCGGTGAGGATTCATGACGGGACGTATCTGCGGTGATGGGACCTCTAGTAGTGTACTCTCGGTGGAATGATTGATGTCGCCAATTTCCACCTTGTCTGCTGGAAATTGATGCCTCTGCATATTGCACCTCCGCCTCTTCCACCTTCACAGCGGACTTGGGTTGCAGTTGATAGGAGCGCTTCGAACTCTGTGTTCGAGAGGATGTGGCCTCAGCAGAGAGGGCGGAGCTGGTAGCAGCAGGTGGCACAATCGAATTTGGGTTTGAACCGTCGCCATCACTTGAGACGGATTCAGAGCGTTTGATAGGCGGGAGCTTGATGGTCAGTGGTTTGCAGCGATCCCTGCGGGACCCCCGGTGTAGATCCAGTCTGAGTGGGGTGGGTGAGACGCGTCGTTGGATCTGAAGGTGTGCTCGAGATGCAGGAAGTCTTGGTTGGTGCTTAAGTGCGAACTACGAGTCTTACGACGAGAAAGGCTCACCCTTCCCTAGAACTGGAGGCCACCTCCCCTAGTCTGCCCATACCAATGTCGCCCATGTTCTATCACTAAGTCAGCAAGGCTCGCGCAACGCACGGAAAAATGCATACACCAGGTTGTAGAGGGCCAACCGCCTTCAGTTTGCCTTTGCTTTTGGCCTGGGACGTCTGGGGGTTGTGTGCCGTTTGCGAGCCCTCCGCCGCATCACGTATGGACGCCAGGTTCCTGTTTGTGGTCAGCCTGAGAGATACCACGCTGATTCATGCATGAAGTTGCATTACCTGAGGATATCCTGAAGGAAGATCTCTGTAGATGTCCTGTCATTCCAAAGCTCACGGAAAATGTCCAGCTCGAAATAGAGATCCGTAAGAAGTTGGAGGATGTGGTTGCTATGTAGGTCGTATTCGTTGTGGTAGAATTTGTAGCCTGTGTGGACCGCTAAACATTCAAGTTCAAACGTCATAGTTGCTAGAGAAGAACTAGGTTTTGGAGGAATTAGCAGAGTCAGTCAATAGCGGTGGACGAACTGGAAATAATGGAGGTGGTGAAAATTTGACGGATGTGCGCAAGATATATGTATGTCGGGAGCTTTGGCCGCCTAACACTTGGACCAGACGGTGATTCCGAATTCAGCCATTTGTGTTATAACAAGACACGGAAAGTCTCATTGTTGGAGTTCCTCGTCTTGGATTCTAACATGACAACCGTTTATTGGTAGCGGAGGAGTATCAGAGAAATACAATAATGATCAATAGAACAACACCTTCAGGCAGAACAATAAGCACAGCATGCGACCGCTGCTCGCAAACAATTAAAAAAAAACAATATCTTCAATTGTTGCTCTTACGGGCATCAGATCAATAATACCAAGGCATTAATCAACGGATCAGGGACAGGACCCCTCTGTTCGTCTTTAAATTCCCATAGAGGTGGCCTAGCGATGGTGGCAGTAAGTAGTGTAAGTAGCATGAGTCGGGGGTGATTTTTGGTGGTCACGTGCCTCACAACGTTCCATACAGCTGCAAGGGTAGCACTATCCTGGCTCACACATAAATGAGATCCATACTCGGTATAGTGCCCCAAGCCCGTGATCTACGAACTCCTGTCATGCAAATATATCTTCATGGTGGGAGTCGGTCGACGAGATGCGTGTTATCTTCCCCATCGTGATGGCGTGATCAACGTCTCCCAATCAAGTTGATTCAACCATGACCAAAAAGCACGTCATAGTTCCCCTACACTGCAGCAGGATATAAAGAAGACGTCCCTAAACGCCCGTTCAGCTGTCGAACACACCTTCGCTCTCATCTATCCTCTTTGACTGCACGCCATGGCCAACCCATTCTATAAGTGCGCCTTCCTTCTTTCCTGGTTTAGCTCTGGTTGATTGGCGAACTAGAGAGCCTGAATTCGATACGCTTCAGCTTCATGCTGGTCAAGCTCCCGACAAGTCAACAAATGCTCGCGCTGTCCCCATCTACGCATCGACAAGCTTTGTGTTTAATGATTCTGCTGTAGGTGGTCACATCACTCCTAGTTTCACCCGCAATGCTAAGGATCTTCCAGCACGGTGCAGACCTCTTCGGACTGAAGTGAATATCACATTAGATACCGTCATTCGTTTTGCTCACCGTCGATCAAATTGTCAGGCAATTCGGTCACATTTATTCCCGTATCGGCAACCCCACAGTGGCAAGTTCTCACACTAGATCCGGCCATATGATGCGCTGATGGTTCTCTGGGTTGCCAGGATGTCTTTGAAGCGCGGATTGCTGCATTGGAAGGCGGAGCTGCTGCCGTCGCAACCTCCTCAGGTCAGGCTGCGCAATTTCTTGCAATCAGCGCAATTGCCGGCGTCGGTGACAACATTGTCTCAACGTGAGTAGAACCTTAAATTTTGCCAGGCTAGGGTTGACGACAAGACCAGCTCCTACCTCTATGGAGGTACCTACAACCAATTTAAAGTCACTTTTAAGCAGTTCGGTATTGGCGTCAAGTGGGTTACGGACCCCTCTCCGGCTGCTTTTGCCGCAGCTATCGATGAGAAGACCAAAGCTATATTCATTGAAAGCATTGCCAACCCAAAATACATCGTCAATGATATTCCTGCTCTCGCCAAAATCGCTCATGACAATGGGATCCCCTTGATTGTCGACAACACCTTCGGTATGGGAGGTTATCTAATTAAACCCATCCAGCATGGTGCAGATATAGTTGGTATGTCGACTCAGCCAACTAATCTGAACATTGCTGACGCATATACCCCTAGTTCATAGCGCTACCAAGTGGATTGGCGGTCACGGAACTACCATCGCTGGCGTCATTGTTGATTCTGGAAAGTTTGACTGGACGAAGTCGGGGAAGTTCCCGGGATTCACGGAGCCCTCCGAAGGATACCATGGTCTCAAGTTCAGTGAAACTTTCGGTCCCATCGCATTTGCCATTAAAGTTCGCACTGAGGTATGTTTTAGATCATTCGTAAAAAAACATAGGTCCCAATCCTCACTGTTGAACAGTTGCTCCGCGACATTGGTCCATCTCTGAACCCATTCGGCGCCTTCCTCCTTCTCCAAGGTCTCGAAACCCTTAGTCTTCGTGGGCAACGCCACAGCGACAATGCTCTTGCACTTGCCAAATGGCTCGAGAAGCACCCCAACGTCGCCTGGGTCTCCTACCTTGGCCTTGAATCGCATGAGTCTCACCAATTGGCGCTAAAGCTGTTGAGGGTCAAGGCATTTGGTGGTGTGCTCAGTTTTGGCGTCAAGGGTGATGCCAAGACAGCCAGTAAAGTCGTCGATAACTTGAAGCTGGCTAGTCACCTTGCCAATGTCGGCGACGCCAAGACTCTGGTTATCCATCCCGCGACCACTACCCATTCGCAGCTTACGGAAGAGGAGCAATTTACTTCTGGTGTAACTCCTGACCTTATTCGGGTATGTTGGGTTGTTTTCACAACGAATTTACGTTGCTTATCACTGGATACAGGTGTCTGCGGGTATCGAAGATATCAACGATATCATTGCCGACTTCGAGAGTGCGCTTCGCATCGCTTTCGCAAATTAATCTACATCAATATTAACTTACCGAGCAAACCCCGGCATAACGAAATATACCAACAAGATTGAACAAACTCTGCGCTATGTATATTAGGCTTGTAATCATACGTGTCGAATGTATACCCTGAATATTGTTATCCTTGCTCATACGCATTGGAAGACCTGGGCGGATTACTGCCTGAAATAACTGGCACGTGCTTAACACCATTGGCGGAATGGTAATCTCGGGCCGATCCTGGTTTGGGTTCCACAGGCCAGGGTCCAGCTGAGCGAATCTCCCTCCACGATGGGGCCGAGCCCCAATTTGACTTCTGCTTTCAAATGTCTCTGCTCGTGCTTTCTGCTGCCGATGTGGAGAAGGTCGCCTCTTCCTTCGACACGGGTTTCCTTCAGGAACTCATGGGACGAGTCTTCACTGAAGTTTCGAGGACGCCAAGTTCAACTGCTGGCGGAAATGCCGACATACAAATACCACACCGCACAGCTATTGATATGACATCTCATACTACACTATTCATGCCTGCTCGGATATCGCATCCTCAGGCACGACTAGAAGGTACATGCGTTAAAGTAGTTAGTATACCTCGCAGGGGGGACGATATGCGCGGTTTGCCAGCGACAACGCTGGTTCTGAACGAGGAAACCGGTGCTGTTGAAGCTGTGGTTAATGCGCGACAACTCACTGCACTTCGCAACGCCGCTGGTCCGTTGTCTTCTTGCCTTCGAGGAAACCAATCTAATAGTCTGACTCTTCATAACGATCCCCTAATCAGGTTCCTTATTATCCACTACTCTGGTCGGGATCCACAAGCCTGGACGCATCGTGTTGTTTGGTGCTGGGAAGCAAGCTGAGGCGCATCTCCATATGTTCCTCAAACACTACCCGAGCATCAAATTCTGCACCATCGTCAATCGCAATCTCAACGAACGTGCGCTAGATTTGTATAAGTCAGCGACTGCGGCTTTCGTTCGAGTTACTTTCCATCTCTTTTCATGGAAAGAGGAGGATTCGATCCAAAACGTTGTCAAGGACGCCGATATAGTCATCTGTGCGACTTCCGCCACATCTCCTCTGTTCCCTTCTTCGTGGGTCCCGTCTGGGGCTCACATTATTCTCATCGGGAGCTATAAGCCTCACATGCAGGAAGTCGAGGAAGCCCTTGTCCAACGAGCAGTACCCGCCGACCGACCAGTCATTGGTCGACGGATCAGCCAAGCCCTCATCGTCGACTCACGGGAAGCCTGCTTAAAGGAGGCAGGAGACCTCATTAAAGCCGGAACGGGACAGGAATCAGTGGTGGAGATTGGAGAATTACTTCTCCAGAATGAGGGAAAGCCACTGGCAGAGCTTCTATCACACCAGCTCTCGGGCTCAGAGGGTCAATCTATCCAATCTGCTGGGGCCCGAGATTTCACAGGTCCCATCACGATGTTCAAGTCGGTGGGGATAGGTTTGCAGGATGTGGTCATGGCGAAAGAGGTGGTATCTCATGCGAAGAGGATTCCACGCGTCGGAATATCTATCCAGGGATACGATACGCCCCTCTGATTGGTTGCTTATGGCCGTGTAGGCGTATCGATAATAATAAATAACGTTTTCTCAAGACCCGCTTCAGCAGCCATGGCATAATACGCAAGGTTTCGCATCTGGAAAATGCACATTGAAGGACTGAGCTTGATGGCGATCAAAAGGCAAATCCATCAATCGTGTTCCGGGATCAAGGGGCTACAGCTCGTGGTAGTCTCCTCAGTCAATAGCAGACCCGGGTGGATGCGTCATCGATGGGATCGATCCCGACACCGGGCGTGGTGTAAACAGATATAAGGGGTCATGGATTCCATTCCGCTGGTTATCTCTTGTACGCACCCTTAATCAGTGAGTCTCATATTCATCACGCGAACTGTTGTCCTCTCTAAACTCTGCCACAATATAAGCTGCTACGATGGATACAGTCGCTAAGCTGCTCAGCGCTGGAGTTACGGATATCTTGGATATACTCGAACCCAGTACGTCCTGTCCAACTATCCACAAGGGATTGAGCTGATTCGAGTCCAGCAAGTGTGGCATTTAAGAAGATTATTGAGCAAAATGTATCCGTCGTTACCGATGTTCAGAGCAAGACCTTCAAATACGGGGATGAAGAACGTCACCAAGTGGGTTGCGCCTCAAGTGGTCCCTCATGTTCTATTGCCTTAACTTGTGTTACTCATAGCTCGATATTTATTACCCTCCAACAAATCAAACTGGAAAGACTCCATTGTTGTTCTTTGTCTACGGTGGCGGTTTCGTAGCTGGAGCACGCGTCCTTCCCCCTCCACTCGACATGTCATACTCTTGCGTTGGAGCATTCTTCGCTCGCCGGGGTTTCATCACAGTAATCCCCGACTACCGCCTTGCATCTCCCCCCATGTCCGCGAGGTACCCTCAATCTGCAGAGGACATCCGGGAGGCGATCCTTTGGACGCTAGCACACCCAGACGAACTCGTCAGCTCCACTACTCCAAACCCAGACGCCAACTCAATCTTCGTCGCTGGCCATTCCGCTGGCGCAACGCACGTGGGAACCCTACTCCTTGAACCCGAGGTGCTTCCCGCAGATTCTCCCCTTCGATCCCGAATCAAGGGCGCTATCTTGGCAGCGGGGTTGTACTACAACGACATTCGAACGACATTCGAACCGCCAACCAAGTTGTATTACGGCGATAAGCTGGAAAACCATAATGTTCTTGCGTTGCTTAAATCCGCGAAGAGCAACGGAATCACCACTTTGCCGAAGATATTGCTGACGGAAGGTGAACACGATCCTGAGATCCTCAAGGAGCTGAGGCAGAATTTCCAAACCGAACTCGAATCCTTCCTTCAGGAACCAGTCCCGTTGATCATTGCAGAACGCCACAACCACATCAGCGTGTACACTGCGCTTTCAAGTGGGCAAGGAGAGGAATGGGCAGTAAAAGCCTCCAAGTGGATGTGGGCGAACCTGTGAAGTACGGCAGTACATGAAAGTCGAGGTCCTTATGCCAGATATCGTACATCAGTGACAGAATGACCAGACGATGCTGAGTCGAGATCTAGATAAGAGACTGCTTTTCTGTTATTTCTTAGGCCGAAATGTGAAAAATATGGTTCAATCCAGGTTCGAACTGGAGACCTTCTGTGTGTAAGACAGAAATCATAACCACTAGACCATTGAACCACATCATATTGTGACGGGCGTTGGAATTTCCATACTGTGATCGCCCTTGCCGGCACTGGATGATGACGAAACTTGAGTCCCAATGCGCCTCTGACTCAACAACCACTGAAGCAAGTAAATACATTCCAATTCAAAACCAGATTTATAGTACAAAGCATACAACAACTAAGAAGCTTCAAAGTCCCTCCATAAGCATAGCTGATAAGAAGCCAAGGGGAAAAATTACAGGTAAGGCATCCAGCTCCGTAACTTGGAGGCAATGGCAACTGCAGCATGCGCCCAGGTGAGATTATTGGTACAACAGAGTTGAAGGCAAAAGATCAAGCAAAGCAAAAGGTATCAGACAACCAGAGAAGGTATGTTCCCAGCAGTGCATGAAGACCGAAAGATAAGCAAATCAAAAGCATATTCCATAGTTGAGCATAAAATGAAAGCTCAGGACACGACCATATTCTCCAAGAAATTGAGCATCTCACGCATGGACGGGCGCAAAGGTCCTTGGTCATCCCAGCATCGGTCGAGCATAGCCCAGAACGACTTCACACACTTAAGCTCCATGCCATGAATCGCCAGAGAGACACCTTTATTAGGTTTTATACCGCGCATAATATCAACAGTGACAGAGTGGTCATTGCTGCGGTGCGCATAGGGAAGTTGACCAGTGGCAACCTTAGGAATGACATTAATCTTGGGGTACCCAAGCGGGGATTGAGCTTGGCAATACTTACCTCGAGGCAGACTGACGCGAAGGCATAGACATCGCTGTGGGTGGTGATGGGCGGGATGCATCCATCATCCTCTACGAGGGCCATAATGAGTTCCGGAGCCATCCATCTCGTTGATCCCGCGAAGAAAGAAGTCCCGTTTTTGTTATCAGACTTCGAGATGGTCTCTTCCATGGCTTTGGAAAGCCCAAAGTCGCTGATGACAGCACAACCGTTGTCATCAATCAGGATATTACCCTGCAAACCTTCGTCAGAAGATTTTCAAAATTTAGAACAATTGACTTACGCCCTTGAGGTCACCATGTATGATAATGGGTTTGAAATCGTGCAAGTACGTGATCCCAGAAGCAACTTGAATCAGCTGGCATGACATAAGAACCGATGAATCCCTCCACAAATTAATGTATTCACCAGCTTCAGCCTGTTGGTTTGAGGATTGCGCTTCACATATTCGCATATGGTACCGTTGTCATACCAGAGCGAGACCATCCCGATGCTGTGAGTTGACTGAACGATGCCGAATAACTGACTGATGCGGCGGTGGCACAGCTTATGCCAAGCGATAACTTCAGATTGCAAACGCTGAGTGATAAAGATATGTTACCCAAGCGTTAAGGAGAATCGCAGAAACATACCTTCAATAGTTTCTCTCGAACGTTTTGGACCATGATCTGACGTAGGAACTTGACAGCAACCTACAACGCAGCCACGTTAGCCAAGTTCTCATAACGGGGAGTAGTAAGACTTACAAATCGTGTACGTCTTTCTACAGGATCGTTCCACTTCCCTTTCCAGACGTCCGAGAACGAGCCATGAGCAACAGCAGAGTTTCCAATCATCTTTACCTGATCCGTCAGATCAGTGAGAACGACTGATGGACGCAGAACGAGTGTCTTCGTGACAGTCTCTTGCAAGAACTTCTGTCTGCATCTCTGCTTTAAGCGACTGTAGTCTTGGTGTTCTTGAATCCAGCGGAACTCGTCGTATGATGAGATAGAAAGTGCCACTGTGCGCAAAGATGAGAAGTAGAGATAACGCGGATATGTCTGCAGGATCATGGCGTTGCGGAGGTGCACATCGGAGGCGGACTCGACACCCACGTCAATCCAGATCGTATTGTGGATAGGCTGAGCATATGTCGGGTTGGAGGGATAGCAGCCGTCCGCTGTACCTAGAATGTAGATGGACAGGGTAGGGAATATAGGAAAGAAAAGGTCACAACAGGACCTATAGGTATATGAGCGATCGGACGCCAGCATATGAATGACAGGACTTACGGATCTTCCTCGAAACCCTCGTCAAGAGTACCAAACACGCAATCAGGGAGCATGTACTCCTGGTCTTCAGAAGCAACGCCAAAACAAACCTCGGCTCCGCACAAGCGCCAACAATACAGCTCCATAGTGTCTCTGAATTCGTCCAAAGCGGCACCACCGCCAGATACGTTGTATTCAGGACGTAGGTGAGGCGCATCGGCATTCGCAGAAGAGTGCTTAAGGAAGGAGATGAATTGTCGTAACATGAATCGCTTGCGGATCCGGACAAACAGGGGCCGATACGCGGGGCAAACACTGCCGTCATGCGGTTTCTCTTCTGCTGCGTCGTGTAGAGACGCAATGGTCTTCGAGTAGCCTGCGCTATTACGGAAGCGGATAAACGTGAGGTACTTCCGGATGGTTTCAACATCCAAACGGTCGAGAGGAACCTTGCGGGGGTGCTGCTCGGCGTCTGACCAAACAGTACGATGAAGAATGTTGGCAAAAATAGCTTCGCTCATGTGCTCCAAACGTAGAAACTCGCTTGTAGCCTCTTCGTAGATTTTGACAGTCTCTGGATCCAAGTCATCAGAGTAGAAGTCTTGGAAAATGGGGCGGGACGAAATGGGTCCCTGACGGAGCTCAGTCAACTCGTTCTCGTAGACGTCATACTTGTGAACGCGAGGACTCGGAGTCGATTTCATATCCTGCGTCAAGCTGAGGGATGTAGATAAGCTTCAGGCAGAAGTAATCAGCAAGAAACAGCCGTTACCCATGAGACAACCAGAACCTCCACAAAAACTGCGGAGTGTAGGTCGGGAGAATGATGGTCATCCTACACCGGACTTAGAATGATACATTGTGCAAAGAGTAACGCATACCAGACCACGATCAAGGAAAATCAACCAAGGTCAAGTTCTGGATCAGCCTGAAGAGGAGTCCACCGTGCATGCCTCGAGGGAACGAGTGAGCAAGAGGACGAATGTTCGACGTGAGAAAATGGCTGTGTTCCCGGCCTTCGCGACGGCACGTTTTGGGGTCGTGAAAGAGCGCTTGTTGAAGTTATGGGGTCTTCAGATAAATAGAAAGACTCTTGGGTCTGCGTCCCTAACCTGAGGAAAGACTGCGAGTGACGGAAAGGGATGATCAACGCTCGTATGTGGGAGCACACTCTATAAGTATATCCCTACTCACCAGTTGCGTCATTGCTCCTTCTCGGCGATGGTCATTGACAGCCGTTGGAGTATCACTGAACCTGAATAAACCTGAATGGCCTTGTGAGAGAGGCAGAGGGCCTCCAAGGGGCAAATGATAACATAGATTATCCCCCAGTTGATCCGGGCGCCGTGAGAGGAGTGCCTATTGGACGCCAAGGTTCCACGAAACTAAAAAAAGGATATCATCAATCACTCCTATGTTCTAGACCCTGGATTTTATAGGATGGAGTCTATCGGGAATCACTGCCTATTTTCATGACGACAAACCTTGTCATACTACACAGCTCATGAGCTCCACAGTCCAATCCCAGAGGCACGTCAGGTTCCGGTTATGACCTGTCTCAATAAAAAACGTCTGAACCCAGAAAAGCTTGAAGTCACACCTCGAGTTGTCCCAGCAGCAAAAGATTGATGGCAAATTTGGGAAACTTTAAGGCAAATGGGTCAAAGCGGAAGCATATGCGGACCACTACATCATTGCCATCATATCGTCGTTCAGTGAGAAAAGTGACCTGGATGACTTAGAAACACCAGCTGTGCCCAATGCCACATACAATATGACGGCACTCATGCTTATCAGACTGGGGTTATGTAATATGGAAATAGGCACTCGCACATGCACCGCTTGGCATTGAATATGGGAATGACTCGTTTCTTTATCTTGCGCCGTTAAGCCACGACGCTATTTCTAGGTTGGGGAGCCACCATGATGGAACATATTTGCATGGTTGTGCAAGACCATAATTATGCGAGCCTTTGTTGGACGAGAGCCCCGGTGCGGGGCTTCCAGCAGCTTCCCTGCCACGTAATGCGCATAAGGAGCCAGCCGAGATGTGGGCCTTCGATCCAGTTCGCACGAGAACTGCGCAGGTGCAGATCTTATTTTTGGAGGGTGGACGAATTGAAATTCTGAAAGAGTGCAGCTGGGCAGCTAGGTCCACCTCTGTGATAGAGCAGTACTTAGGGAAAGCCGAGAGTGTCGCGCTGTTTTCTCCGCTCGCACCTCACTTCGTCGCAGATGCTCATTCAGCAAACGAGTATATATACATCCCACACATCAAGATGATCCATAATTGAACCAATACGTTTTCTGGGTGCGCCAATTTTCTGCGGTCTTGTCTACTTCAACTCTCATTTCAGCTCAAGTTAGAACAAGTTCTATGACTTTGAAGGGTTGGGGCGTGAGTCATCGCCTCCTCACGTGAAAGAGGGTGCCTGGCATTATTCATCCTCGTGTGCAAGATGCCCGCCAGGTCTTTACTTGGAATAGGCGTCCCAAGGGGGGGAGATAAAGAGCATATTTCTTCCACAGGGAGTCGGATAGCAGGAGTTCATTGTCACTTCCTAGAAATGTGGACAAATGAACGTTAATGAACGTCCACATATCCAAGGCAATTTTTCTGCCTTTCCGAAGAGGCAGGGCTGGTCGGGACCCATTCGGCGAATTCCAGAATGATCGATGCAGCCTGGGCAGCGCGTCAATTGGTGACAAATACAACCAAATGATGCGACCTTGAAAATATTTATGAGTGAGGCCTGAGCCTAACGCAACCTTATTTCACTCTTCATTGAACCTATCCTCTGTAGAAATGGTTGCTCTTGTCCAACGCCCCGCTCCTGCTTTCAAGGCCGACGCTGTCGTCGAAGATACCTTCCAGGAGGTTTCTCTGTCTGATTTCCTTGGTCAATGGTAAGTTTACATGCCCGCATATATTCTCAAACTGCCTTTGACGCGTCGTTCCCCAAAAGGCTCGTTCTTTTGTTCTATCCCATGTATGTGAAGAAACAAGCTCCCGTACCGTATCAAACTGACCGACTCTAGGGATTTCACCTTCGTGTGCCCAACGTGAGTGCTCTAACTCTAACTTTACGCGTCTTGACACTTATGCAAAGTCAGTGAAATCCTTGCCTTCAACGATGCCCTCTCCCAATTCAAGGAACTGAATACCACTGTCCTTGGTGAGTATCCCTCAGAGCTACAACGCGTCGCAAAAAGCCTTATGTGAACCACTAGGTATTTCGACTGATTCCAAGTTCTCTCACTTTGCCTGGGCGACACAAGATCGAAAGGAGGGAGGACTTGGCCCCAATCTCAAGCTCCCTCTCGTAGCTGATAGGAATATGCAAATATCTCGTGACTATGGCGTCTTGCTCGAGGAGGAGGGTATTGCCCTCCGTGGCCTTTTCATTATCGACCCCAAGGGCACTTTAAGGTATATGCTATTCACATTCTATAAATAGAACAGTCTAATTTACGTGCGTTCTCAGGCAAATTACTGTGAATGATCTCCCTGTTGGTCGCTCTGTTGGTGAAACCGTCCGTTTGATCAAGGCCTTCCAGTTCACTGTATGCAGTTTTCTGCCCGGCTGAGATTGTGACCGCTCACAACATGTTGACAGGACAAGCACGGTGAAGTTTGCCCTGCTAACTGGACTGAGGGGTCTAAGACTATTAAGCCCAACCCTACTGACAAGCTCGAATACTTCTCTGCCAACGCGAACGGCCATGTCGCCAATGGCCAGACCAACGGTCATTCTAACAAGCGTCCTCGCACCGACTGATGCTATATGAGAGCTATTATACTAGCCTGCTTCGATCCTGGAGCTAATTATATCCACTATGTTCTTGACATGATCAGCTAATCACTAATATACATAGATTGATCCTTATTCTTCCGTGCAACGAAAGTGAGGTCAAACATACTTGTCAAGAATTTCATAGGTGCGTATCAGACCCCGACAATTGCTTGAGTGGTAAGATTGGATGACCACGTCTTGCTGCCAGAATGTTCGAGCGTAGATAAGACGTGAGGACGCGTTTAAGTCAATAGCTTAAGGGCTGAGCTGAAGACGCTTATAGCCAAGGTCTCTGCAAGTTGGTGAGACATACCATATCGGCAATCCTCTTCAATACCCCAGTCGATCTGGCCCAGGGCTCGCTGTTCGCGTCGTTCCGTTGCCCTGAACTCCGTGAGCACGCTCTATTTGTTCACCCGTTGGATGATGATAGCTTGAGAGGAGTTGTTGGAAACGCATCTGCTGGTGCTGCCGAAACAGTGTAGAGAACTAGTCCATTGGAAATCGCGCTGCGAAGGCTTTGCACAGAGATAAACGTCTCAAGGCACACCGGATGATCTTGACGCATGAAGTTGACGTTCTCCTTCGGCTGCTCCGCTAAACTCAGGCGTTAAAGTTTTACAGAATATATATGATTCCGTACGTGGATTGGCCATTTGGATAACAGACAGTATTCCGCCCGAGACCGTTGCCATTCCTTTGCGTTTATTAACGCGGTCCTGGCAAGTTCATGATGCTCCCGAAGAACCGACCCAAAATCTAAGCTCTTTGCTCGATATTTACACCCGACTCGGACTACCGATCCTTTTTCGTCCTCTATGTCCTTTCCAAGCAGCTACTGCGCCAACCCAAACCACCTCCCATCATTCCGTCTACTCCGCACCAACCTCCGTCAGGCTCTGTGTCTCGCTTCTGCAACACAGGCTCACTTTCAGCCGTCCCTTGAAACTTAGCGTACTCACAATTACAATTGGGTTCTCTCAAGCCATCCGAAGCTTACATCCCTTGCCGCGCATCTTTTTTTTTTTTTTTTGACTATCGCGCCCCTATCGGCGAAAGAGTCCTCGAAGCTTCGCAAGGAGAAGGATGGATAGGTTCTGCGGTGTATTGTTTGTCCGAAGGAGGGAACGTGCTATTTTCGAAGCTATTCCGTAAAGCTAATGACGAGGACGTGATCGAAAAAAAAGTCGCTTCGGTTATTCTTAAGACGTGGAATCCAGACGGGTAGGTTATTTATGGTGCAGCCTGGACCAGTTTGCGATGTTACTGCTTACGATATGTAGTGAGTGATCTTCCTAAGCTGACTTTAATCTTTGTTGGCTCATCCGCTTAGGAAGTCTTGTTCTGGATTCGCCGCCTTCGCATCTCACCGTCGGCTTCTTAAGACTTTTCCTTCGGGTTCCGCGAAAGCTCATTCAAGTCCCCCTTGTAGCTAATCCGGTCGGCCGGACACCCACGGACCCCAAGGCTGTCCAAGGGATGAGTTCACACTTTTGGGTTTCGATATAACCATTGCGAGGACCAAGTCCGCATAGAAGTAAGAAGATGACATGCGACCCTGAGTTGAATAAATTACCTCTCTTCCCCGTTCTACTTTGCCGGCCAAGACATTGCTAGTCAATATAACGAACTTCCAAAGAAGACCTCCTAACCAAGACCCATAGACATACATCCCTAAATAACCTTTCTCATCGTCAAGAACGATGGACGACTCATACGCACTGCAAACCTCAGGAATCAACGTCCGACCTGCCCTTTGCCCTGAGTTCTAAAAAGCCATTCCGTCCCCTATCATTTTATGTTCACACCTTCACTCTTGGTCACACGATCAGCCCTTCCAATTGCTCTTGAGGATCACAATGCCTGCTACCCGAAATCACAAAAGTCATCGCGCCAACAAAACCACCTCAGTACCCTCAGGTCGCCAAACTCGTCGCTTCAACACCTACAAGGGACAAGACAATCTATTAATCCTCTCAATCGACATTGGAACAACATTCTCCGCAGCTTCATTCTGTTTATTGAGACCGAATGAGGTACCTGATCCAAAGCCTGTAAGCTTATGCCTGTCGACTGTGACAAGGAACAAATGGCTCACGTATTAACTTCAGGTTTCGTCTTGGCCTGGTCAGGTATGACCTCTGAACAATGGTACCTCGTTCCCGAGCTCACGTTTCATTCTCCTAGGTGGTTCTGGATTTTAAGGTCCCGACAGTCATGTATTACGATCACGCTGGAACGCCGCAACTATGGGGTGCCCAAGCAACTCATCCAGTAAGTGGGTTGCTCCTGTCGCTCCGCGACTGACCGCAGTTTGAATAGGACGATGTTGCCCACGCCGAGGCAAGGGGCTGGTTGAAAGTTGAATGGTGTGTCTCATATTTGATGGCTTTGCAAGGTGATCTGAGGTGGCTTTTGTAGGTTCAAGTTGGCGCTTCGTCCACCGCACCTTTCCGAGGACAATGATACATTGTTCCCGGTTTCTAAGATAAATCATGCCGACCTACCATCCCTCCCGATCTTTATCCCGGTAGAAAAGGCCTATACCGACTTTCTCCGTCTCATGTTAACACATATCGAGGCTTATTTCTGCAAACATCACTCGCGTGGACAGGATATCTGGAACGAGTTGTTTCCTTCAATGGAGGTGATATTAACTATTCCCAATGGATGGGAGATCAAACAGCAGCATCAAATTCGTGCCGCCGCCATTGCTGCTGGCTTCTTGGGAACACCGGGGGATCGTAAGGAGAATCTTCAAGAGGAAAGCCTTGGGCGGATACACTTCTTATCTGAAGCCGAGGTTGATATTCTTTCCTCCTTTCCAACCCACTTAATCTTGAGAGAACCCTTTTGAATCTAGGCTGCCATGATCTACGCCGTTGATAGCGGGTGTGTTGATTCCTGCATAAAGGTTGGCCATTAGAAAACGCCATTGTTCCCTCTGCTTAGCCGGAAGCTCTACAGGTCGGAAACAATATACTCTTATGTGACGCCGGAGGTGAGCAAGCATAGGACAACCTACAGGATAGCGTACTAAATCGGAATAGGCGGTACGGTTGACATCACGTACGTCAAACCTGACATCGGCAATAGGGTTGATTGTCTCAGTCTAAAACATCAGCGCATACACAATCGCAAAAGAACGGCCGTTCAAAGTGAAGGAGAGTGTAGCATCACAATGTATGGGCGTTTCTTACCAGCAAGTTGTACGGGGGCTTACGGTCCGGTCATTATTCGCCTTAGGTCTCATTGCTGGGGCAGTTTTCATCAATCAAGAAGCTCGGCGGCACATATCGAGTATGTTGTGCGACTCCCGATGATTCCCAAGCTCCCAAGCTCATTTTTAGGCTGCGTTCGAGGCACGGCATGGGACATGCCTCAAAAAATCGAGGATTTAATGGCGGTTTTCGAAAATGACACAAAGAAGAGAGTATGTCGGGCGCAAAAATTATACCGATTCTTTGTATTTGAACACTAGGTCTCCAGTTCGATAACCCGGACATTTCATATGGTATGGGGCATACTAATTCAGAGAACATCCTTCAGGCGGGCATTGTGAATGGAAGACTCTATCTCCCAGGGTACGTTTCGTCCGAGGTCTTCAACAGGGTGGCACTCGTATCCTTTACTACAGGAATCAGATTGCGAAATTCTTTGAGCCTACACTTGCCGCAATAAAGGCCGGGATCACTCATGCACACCAAAAATCTAACAACTCGGTCAAGGTACTTCCGTCATGTTTAGAGTAGTACCGACGTGGTCCTCATGTTTCCTTCTAGGACGTCATAATGGCCGGCGGTTTGATGAACTCATCATATGCATTTATGGAACTCAAGAACTGGGGTCTCAAAAAGGGTCTGCGGTTCAGTAAACCAGACGGGATAATGGCGTATTCTATCTGCCATGGCGCCATATCTTGGTACCTTGCCAAACCCGTCACGTCATACATCACTAGATATCATTACGGGACTGAGGTTGCACCCAAGGTTGATGGATGCAAATTGAACTGGTCCGGTAGAGAATTGGAAATGAGACCCGATGGTGCCAAGGTAGTCCAGGGTGTCTGGGACACTATTGCAGAAATGGTGAGAATATTGCCACTCCTCCCTGCAACAGCACATCTCACCTGATTGCCCTGTTAGGGCGCAGCCTTTGAGCCAGGAAAGTATGCAGACAGGATATACGAAACATTGGTGACGGACGAGGATATCGCGAGGCATCCTGAATTCTATGAAGATATCTATATTTGCCGAAAGGAATCAAGACCTGACTTCACAAAGATAATAATCGGTATGTTGATTATCGAGCTCACTTTCTTGCGCTGATTTTGTTGAGGCGGACGCACAACCCTCCACCCTCATGTTGAGCATGTCTGTTCTGTCATTGTTGATTTACAGAGCATTTTCAACAATACACCATATGCAACGCAAAATGCGGCAGAAATCAAAACGCCTTACAAGATCCTGAAGGTCTGTTTCTTCGGACTTGAGCTGTGGTCCGATGTTGATGGGTTATAACCTATGTACAGTTTAGTATTTGCATTGAGAACGACGGATGTAATATGCGAGCGTACACGCGATGGCGTACTAACAAGGTACGATTATTACTTGGACACTGATGCATGGGGAAACAA
Source organism: Podaxis mareebaensis (assembly GCA_018524725.1). Taxonomy (NCBI): domain Eukaryota; kingdom Fungi; phylum Basidiomycota; class Agaricomycetes; order Agaricales; family Agaricaceae; genus Podaxis; species Podaxis mareebaensis. The sequence goes on along the minus strand of JAEUWP010000021.1, from coordinate 47,055 downwards.
CTAAGATGATGCTTTCAGTCGGGGGTTAACTGGAGGCGGAGCGAAGCGAGGATTTTGCCTATTTAATGTCTTAAGCATTCTCTCTTTACATCTTTTGGGTGAATATATTGTCTTGCTCTCAAATGAACCTATTGTTGCGTAGGCGCAATGCTGTGGTATCCGGTAAACCAACATGATGCGCACCACAAGGCATCACCATTGTCAAGACAAAGACCCAACAACCGGAAGGTGTCGAGCTCAACCGCGAAGTGCCAAAGGAAGGATAAGCCGCGATTCGGATGTGTTTCTCTATCATTCGGAGACCACATTACTAGATTACTATTCCAACATATGAAAGTTGAAATCACTTGGGAACCAGTGCAGCTATGCTCGGCCGAACGTAAACAAACGGCATTGGACTACCTTCCCGAAAACCAAGCAAACCGAAGCCTATCGCCCCTAGCACCGTTGTTCGACCAGACATTGTCGCAGAACCCTCCATCTTCTCCTGAATGGAATACGCGATCCTCTCAAACTCCTGAACTGGTTGATGTTTGGGAGTGCCAGTTGTGAATTCGAGACGTTCAGAGAGTATATCTCTCCTCGTTTTCATAAATATTTCGTATGCTTGAAGTATAATTCCTCGAAGATAGCCAATATCCTTAGACTTGTTGGAACGAATGAACTTGGAACGCCGGCGATCCCTCTGTTCGAGTATATCGAGTAGGGATTTGTTAAGGGTGTCCAGGAGTTTCTTTGCGAGGGTATGAAAGCCCGCTGTGGAAGGAGCTGGGAGAGCGGAATATCCCATACTGCGCCACCATTGTGCTTGTTGGAAAGGCTCTAAGAAAATAAGACTACTTTCAGACACGGAGTGCCCCTGGAGAGTGGACGTCACGCGTACCAATTTTAATCCAAGTGAGGACCTGATTCAGCACGGCAAACTTCTTGCCGATATTCTCACTCGATTTCCCTTGGATGCAATCGTACACTTCTTTGATAATGATGTCGTGCATATAAATGTCCAGAAATCGACGTTGTGCCGTTCCATTTACTTCAAGTTCGGGGTCCCCTGACATAAGAACGACGAGAGGAACATCGGGAACGCGTTTTCGTGCATCGAGTCGGATGCGGTAAGAAAGTAGCGAGTTCTCTTGGATAAACCGGTGAACGATATCGCTGATAGCAGAGTTGAGGTTGTGGATATCCTGACAGATTTCTTTGATGGACGCTTTGTCGCAAGTGCTGATAAGGGGTTCCTCTAGTACGATCGATCTGTTTGTACCACTGTGCTTCGGGCTAGATTCTACTTCCTGGTTGGCCGTCATTGTGGGCCAAGTCGACATGGTTGACGGCTCAGGCGGTGAACAGGTCTCTGTGTTTTCTATGCTGGCAAAGCTGGAAGCGTCGGATGGTGTAGCGCAGCGTTCCTCGGCAATATATTCGCTTGTAGTCGGTGAATACGAAGATGAATCGTCACGAATTGAGTCCACGAGATCCGGCGGACATTCTGCCGAAAGCGTAGTGTCAGGAAGGGGTGTCCTGCAAGAAGTGTCAGAGTTAAGATATTCATGCCATTACGTCGTCCACAGGATCGACTTACAGCCCACTCGGAGGCACGGCAGTGTCCGGAGGAGGGAGGGAGAGGGTGTTATCGGGGAAGGAGGGGGTAGTACTTTGAAAAGGTGGTGTGGCCTGGTAGGTACCTCTTGCGCTTTGTGCCCTGGTATGGACCATTGCGAGTTGAAGACTTGAACGAGAGGGAAGGGTACAGAAGACAGTGGGTAGTAACACGAACGGGGTGGCTGATCTCAGGGATATATTGACATTATTGGTGGCCTTCCTTGATGCCAACCGACGAAGTTTCGAAGGGAAGGAGAGCCTAAAACGAGGTTGTTAAACAGAAGCATCGGTAACAAAGAACTCACCCCAGAGTTTAACAAGCTTCAATGTCTTGATGTGCAGTACCATACCAAAAACGGATCCCCAACATACAGTAGCATTTACTCCGAACGAGAACTTAATCCTGCAACATGTATGTCCGCCGAAGGATATCCTAAAGAAGGGGTTGAAGAGGCGAGTTCCGTCTATAAGGAGAAACTCACTGTCAGTGTTCGTCCAGCAACGTTTCTGATTCAGGATGGTGCGAGGTGAATAACGATGATCCTGCGGTTTGAAGAACACAAAGATTAAGAACTTCGCGAATAGCGGAGATATTGGGACCCAGAGGCAGATGATATAAACGTCATAAAATAGACTTGAGGAGCGGGTATTTCATGTAAATCGGCAAGCATATTACCTCCGAAATCAACACTAGAGTGTACGTGCAACCTTATTTCCAGCGGGGATTCTGGAAGTGGAGCAATTCAGTTTCAATTCGGTTCTCACTGAAAACTCACTGAAAACAAGGTTGCACGTACACCCTATTGCCGGGTGCAAGTTCTTTAACTCGTACCAGCGGTCGCGATTTGTCGCAACAGGACTCTGAGACGAACCAGGTACGAGGGCGAACAAAGCTGCGTCAAGTCTGCGATGGGTATGAACAGGAATCAAGCCTAATATACAACCAGAATCTGAGGATATGGGGAGTTTGAATGGTGTTGAAGGGGGGCTCAGGGAGGAAGGGTAGCGAGATGAATAACAACGGTCCCGCAGTTTGAAGGAAAATATTCAAAGAACTTCGCAAATAGCGGAGATATTGGGGTCCAGAGGCGGATGATATAAACGTCATAAAATAGACTGGAGCAGCGGGTATTTCATGTAAGTCGGCAAGCGTATTACCTCCGAAACTAACATTAGGACGTATGTGCAACCTTGTTTCCAGCGGGATTCTGGATGTGGAGCAATTCAGTTTCGGTTCGGTTCTCACTGAAAACTCACTAAAAACAAGGTTGCACGTACACCCTATTGCCGGGTGCAAGTTCTTTAACTCGTACCAGCGGTCGCGATTTGTCGCAACAGGACTCTGAGACGAACCGGGTACGAGGGCGAACAAAGCTGCGTCAAGTCTGCGATAGGTATGAACAGGAATCAAGCCTAATATACAACCAGAATCTGAGGATATGGGGAGTTTGAATGCCTGGGCTCAGGATGCACTTGCACACGCAAAGCTTGGCCGCGGTCAAGCCTTGACATATCGACCAACACGATGCCAAAACAAATGTTCGAGTGGCTCGCCCTCTTTTCCCCACACATCTCCCTCCTTCCATGCACTTCCACCATCATGACCCCTAATTTCTTCAACATACAAGTGGGTTGGGCGGTCAATCCTGCACCCATCAAACCCGAGCGCCCAAAGAGGCGCCCAGAAGCGTTGCCACCATGCGACATCCTTCAATGGACTCAAGACATGCTCATAGTACAACAGCTGCCCGTTGGGTTTTAGGACATCGAGGACGAGATTCGTGATAGTGGCTTGTGGGTTTGGTACGGTGCAGAGTGTGAGGATTGAGATTATGGTATCGACTTGGGTGTTGTCGAGAGATGAAAGGATGGAAGGGATGTCTTCGGCGCCGCAAGAGAGGATCACCAGGGTTCCGTCTGATTCTGTAAATCCGCAGCTGGAGGCGACGATGCGCAGTTGGTCGTGCATGTCAGTGTTCGGTTCGAGCGCAACGTATTTGGTGATTTTGCTGCGGTCTAGGTATTTGGCAGAATGGCCATATCCTGCGCAGTTGTTACACATCAACCGACATCGAATGAGTGTGATCTTACCAGCACCAAGATCGAGGACCACACCGGCTGCGTGGGGAGTGATAAGTTCTTCCTTGACGGGTCTTCCGCCCTCGTCTACACTGTTTCCAAAAACGATCCAGACATTGGCCATGAATATCTGCGAGAGCCTCTGTGGATGGAATAACAGGCTGGGTGAACGCCATATAGACGCGAGTGTGGGCCAGAAAGCAGCTTGAACCGCGATGCGAAGGTCAATGAACAGGGCAAATGCGGCAGAGAGCTTCATGACGACGGTAAGGAGCCAAAGTCCGTCCAGCAAACTGTTAGATACAACTGCAAGTCAGGCGGTATGAAATTGAGCTTGTTGGATTTGTCCATGCTTCGCGGAACAAACGAAGGCTTCGGCAGCAGCGAGTGTATTGGATGACAAATGGCGCTTCCGTGAGAAACGCAGTCTCCGGGGCACGACTCTACCACGTGATGCCAAAAAGGGAAATTTGTGGGAAAATATGGAGGGTCTGTTCTGGCTTGCATCCAACTTGCAGTGCTGAGTCCGCTTATTCTTGTCGCCCCTTTCCCTCTTGCCTCTCATATCCTATCCCTCTCCCGTGGGTTCTGTACACTATTCCCTGGTTTGTTACTCTTTCGGCTTGTTAGCTCCTTTAGGCGACTGACGAGGCTTTTGACGTTGCGGTGGCTCCACTTCCCTTGCTTAGGTCTACTTCCTCGTGCTGTGCTTCTTGCTTCTGTCGAGGAAACGGGACTTGGATACCTATCAACGTGGACTTTTTCGGCTGTTGGAATCTTGAATAATCCGTAGCGGGAGCTGCAAGGTGCGTAGCGCTGTGGCTGCTTCTTTCCCGTGTGTTGATCAAAATGACATCTCTGTCTATAGTATGTCTGGAGCCGTACGTCCACGAGCGGCCATTGTCCAAGCGCTCAACACAGTTGTGGCTGCGTTCATAGCTGCAGTTGCCCGTCTTGACAAATCCCTCTCACCCTCCATCACGCTTGCCAAGCTGCGTAACCACAGCTTTGTCCTCTCCGACTGCATGTACATTTTCCATGCGCTCCTGGCCGCATTCTGGTTCACCGTCATGCAGCAACCTGGGTTCCCCATCAAGTTACTCCTCCCCATTCTCTGGATCATCGCCCTCCTTGTCCCACTCACGTCCCAATTCTTCGTTCCTGCGACTCCTATCTTCTCATACCTTCTATCCTTCTACTCATCGCGATTTATCCCTGAACCATGGAGACCCGGCATCTCAGTCGCACTCCTCCCCACACTCGAATACGTACTCTACGGTGCGAACATCTCCGACATCCTTACACGCTTCACCCACCCCATACTTGACATCATCGCTTGGTTCCCATACGGCGTCGGGCACTTTGTCTTCCCATTCGTCGTAGCTGCCTTCCTCTGGCTCTTCCGGAGTAAAGAAGTCCTCCACTTCTGGGGTAAAGCCTTCGGCTACCTCAACCTCACCGGTGTCCTATTCCAAATCATCTTCCCATGTTCAGCGCCCTGGTACGAACTCATCCACGGACTCACACCCGCAAATTACGGTATGAAAGGCTCACCCGGTGGTCTCGCGCGTATCGACGCTCTATTCCATTCCCAAGGGTACACCATTACGTTCTCAAACTCGCCTGTCGTGTTTGGTGCTTTCCCGTCCCTTCATGCCGCGTGCGCCACGATGGAAGCTTTGTTCCTGTCACACTTCTTCCCCCAGACTACGCGCTATGCTTGGGCTTATGCTGGGGTGTTGTATTGGGCGACGATGTACCTCACGCATCATTACCTCATCGATGTCGTTGGAGGCGCTTGTCTCGCCACGGCTTATTTCTATCTTTTCCTCCCTGACGAACTCAAAGGTGCGAGTGCGACTGCACCCCCTGGCGGACTTGCGTCTGCTTTGAAGAGCGTTAACGGCGTTGGTGGGAGGTCGAAATACGAGATTTATGATCTCGAAGATCCGAGGCGGAGAAGGGTAGGGAACGGGTCTGTGTTAGATGCGGCAGAATTTGAATTAAGCGAGACGAGTTCGGATGATGAGGAGATGGATATCACGTATCGGTCGCCTGGCGGTGGGGATGTGCCTACGCCTGCGTCTGCGAAACCGCTCGTTGGGCAGGCTGGTGGTAAGGGTGGGGAAGGTGGAGGGAAGAAGTCGCATCGGCATACGGCGAGTATTGCGAGTTTGATTAGGGGGGATGAGAGGGGTCCGGAGGATGGTTGGAGTCCTGTGACTTCGTCGTTTGGGGTTGCGCCTGTGACGGCGACGGCGGCAGCGGCTTCGCGTGGTGTTGGTGACCGGGACCGGAGCAGGGAATGAAGCCTCGGGGATGACTACTTACAGTAATCTGCATTTCTTTTTTACTCACGTTTGGTTTGGATGGTTTTGGATTTCGAACTTGGTTTGGGTTTGGGGGGTGATGGGATCGCGTGCCGAGGTGAGGCTGGATCGGGAGTTTTGGCGGGTGAAGATGCGGGGGCGGGGGGGTGGTTCGGGGAGAAGGGTAATCGGTAAACGGTTAGATAGTGGTCGAAGACGCTGCTTTGGTACCACTACAGCAGACACTGACGAAAGCGGAAGGCACTTGAATGTCCATGCCAAACTGGGGCCCACATTCATCTTGGTGTGGAGTATGTATGGCATGTGTGTATTTCTGGGCCCTACCCGTATCGTTCATCTAGAGCGACTCGTCTATCTGAACATTCACAGCTCCTTTAATTAGCGTATATCTAGTGTCGTTCATAAGAGATATATACATACATACATACATCCATACGTACGTCGTACATATATACGTATACCCCCTCTCCCGTTGAAAGTGTAATTTATGAACTTTAGAGTATTTATGTGGATTTCTTTGGTTGGTGAAAGGTTACCGGACTGACTTGAGGCTAGTGAAGAAATGGATAACGACCCAGGTTGACAACGTTGGGTAGCATAATCCTTGTTTTTTAAGGCCTAGTTTGCAGGTCAGAGTCTCCATAAGGAAGCTCAAGACGATTCCCGAAATGATTCTATGAAATGTAGTGTTGTGCGTTGGGGATCGCGAGCGTGGCTCATATATTCCGATTCAACTCTTTATAATGCACATTCCACCGCACATTACCCACTCCTCCATCCAATAATCACACCATGTTCTTATAATTCGAAGTGCTTTGGTTCGAGCGTGACAACAGGGCCGGCCAGGTGACGTGACAGGGAAGCAATACGGACGGGGTTGGTGAATCATCCCATCCATCCAGACTCCATTCCAACCCTTTTGCAAGGCGCATACAACCTCTTTCCTGTTCTTCGCACCCTCGGTATTTCTAGGCGTGTGACACCTGCATTCGCATATACGTACAACTCGCCTTAGCGATGTCCAATTTTCCCTGGGAAATCCTCAAAGCCGAAACACTCAGATCCCTCTCTCATGAACTCGGTATCAAGCGAAGCTTGAAGAAAGAAGAGGCTATTGTGTTTTTACGCGCTGTGCAGAAAAGAGGATGTACGTCTTGCCTTTTTTTTCTTTCCCTCGGTATATGAAGTTCTGACACATCCATCGCTTTTTTGTTCGTTGTTTCTTTTTTGTGTGAGTAGTGGGACCCGCGTTGGCAGATGAAATCGCCAAGGACTTTGCGAACCCAAACCAAAACCTCTACGAAAGTCAACCCGAAATCAACGGGCACGCTACCCCATCCTCACCCGCAACTTCTCCTGTAACAAAACCGAAACCAAAACCAAAACCGTCACCTCGACGTATCTCGACGCGAAAGCGCCCTGCGCCCGAATCTGAACCCGGACCTGAGACACTATCCCTTCCTACAGACAATGAAGAGCAGGACGAGGACGCGCAGGGTGACACTGATCATGGCGAACACGAGGAGGCGCTGGAATCCGCGTCAACGGCTGGGCGTCATTCGCGGCGGAAGGGAGTGAAGCGAGTGAGGTTGTCTGAGCCTGGATCTATATCTGCACCTGCGAGGAGTACGAGGTCTAGGAAGGATGCGAGTCCTTCTGGTCCCTCTATCTCGACTTCTGGTGTCGAGAAACGGATGACGCGTGCTAGTGCAAACGCAAGTGCGAATATGAATGGGAGCGAGAGAAAGACTACTCGAAAGTCGAGGAGGAGGGTTGAAGAAGAGTCGGACAAGGATGCAGAAGGCGAAAGCGAACAGTCTGAAGAAGAGAAAGGAGAAGAGGAGGAAGGCAGGAAGCAAACAAGGCAATTCACAGGTCCAAAGGCGCTTGCAGCTGCTTTGACACAAGCCAACACAGAGTCACGAACACCCCGTCTTCGAGGTCGTCAGCCCAACGCCACTACTTCCACCACATCATCCTCGCGACCGCGGGGAATCGCGTCTGCCACTGCGACCAAGTCGAAAACCCAATCTCAATCTGCGGTCATATCACGCACCCGTTCGAGTGGCGGCATGGGTGCCCCCAGTTCACCGATGGCCCAAAGACCAAAACGTACAATCAAACCGACAGCAAAAGCGGCACTATTGAGCCCTGCAAAGACATCTGTATCTACTCCAAGTAGACCAGCCCGCGCTCAACTACTGGCGCAACAGCGACAACGACGGGTACAAGCGCAGACACGCATTCAGGCAATGAAAAGAAGGCCTGTTTCGGCTGCAGACGGTAATGGGAGCGCTGGGAGATCGGAGACTCCGAAAGAGGTTTTTGATGGTGTCCTGTTGAAGAGGCGGAGAATCAATGGTGGTAGCGGTGGTTATTTGGTTCCTGGTCATGGTGAGGGTGGTTTAGAAGTGCATCTTGATGAATTTGTTGCGAATGGGCTGGAGAGAGAGCATGCATACGTCAACGTCAATGGGGACGAGATGGACCGCGATCCGGTGTTGGATCGCGATGATATGTCGAGTTTGGGTGGGTCGAATAAGGGTAAGTCCAGTCAGCTCTTAGTGCCCTCGAGTTTTCAGTTGACTGATATGATTGTGTTAGAAAATGATTTTTCATTCAGGAACGACGTATCTGAGAGCACCGAAGGCCCTGAGGGCACGTTGGCGTCTACTACCTTTTCTCGTACATGTGATACTGAAGCATCTAATAGATCGTCTCCTAATTGGCGAAGAAGATGCCGAAGGCGAACCTGAACCGGGAGCGGACGCGTTTAACGAAGTCGAAAATCAGCTTCTACCCCAAGCAGAGATGGAACAACCGGACCAGAATGACGCGTACCGCTCTCCTCTCCATGAGGTTCCGCAGCCTCAGGCTGAGTTCGAACCCCAATCCGAGCTTCAGTCGGAACCGCAGTTGGAGCCGCAGTCTGGGCCTGAACCAGCCGCGGAACCTGAGCTTGTAGCACCTCCCATCGTTTGACCTGAACGCGGCTTCTTGTTTAACTTTGTCCCGGCGTTCCCTTTGTATAAAAATGTTGCTGATTTCATTATTTTGGTGGGCTTCAGGCCTTCGTATATTCGTCTTCTAGTATATACTTCGAGGTACCGTGAAAAAGTGTCGTCTTGCATCCCGGTTTTGGTTTCTTGTGCCCTGAAAAGTTTGTCTCTCTGATTACCGGTATATTTATTCCGAAAGAATCTGCGTTGGATTATGGCCATAAACCCGCGAAGTTTTCGAGATTAATTGTTCGTCCCAATTTCTTGGACTTGAATACACAGTGAACGGACTAATATTGTATGCTCTACCGAGAGCGGCTCTGAGCTTTATGGGCCGCAGGGAGAGGTATGTAAAAGTTGAGGTCTCTGCAGAACCGGGCTCAGGGACAAATCGGGCTCAGGGACAAATCTAATGACGACTTCACAATGCTGAGCTCAATTAGATTACAGAAGTTCTTGAAGAAAGGAAAGAGTAGGGGGTCATGTAAATTACCCGTGTCATTACTGATGGGGACATATTTATACTATGAAAACAATCCCAGTATTCTACGGTTGTCTACTGTCTGTCTACGTATTTACCTAGAACCGGATAATCAGAACAAACAAAGGGAAAGCTAACCTATGTAGAAGTTAGATGATAAACTACATAATTCTGAATATTTAGGGGTCAAAGGTGAGGCCGAAACTTTAAAACCAGTTTGAACCGGAGAAAGTATCCTAAGTGCCCTTACATGAAGAAGCAAACGGATATTAAGTGAATTGTATTGTACTAAGGGCCATGATCCGTATAAGCAAGTTGGAACGAGGCGAGCCAAAGCAAGGTAAAAATTTGCAATGAGTAAAACGAACTGTTTAGCCACCAGGGGAAGCAGTGAAATTTAACATATAGCGGAGAATAAAAGCGCGGGAGTGGTTGGCTGAACTCGGGAGTGCGTCTGAAGATGGCGCCATCAGGATGACACACAATACCGGGGATAGGGGAGATGAAGCTGTGGGCGCTCCGAAATGCAGCGAGAGATATAGCCCAGCTGCCATTTTCACGACCGGCTGATCCACGATCTCTGCACAGGTCATGTGTTAAAAGTGGGATGATCTGTGTAAGGTGGGCAAAAAATTTAGGAAAGTAGGATACGGGATAAGCTCCCAATACCGTGCATCCCTAACCTTCCAACATATCACCTTATTTTTTCCGCTCCCAAGAACGTAAATGTCATGCCGAGCTACACCTGCTGGCTTGCACAAGTGAACAATCGGGTTGTAGGTTCGTCGGACAAGCCGATTTCGAAATTCTGTTGGAAGCTGTAATGAGCGCATCAGTAAGTCGGGGGACGAAGATAGGGGACTAAGTCAAAATTTACATATTTTCTCAATCTCTCCGGAGATAACTCGAAATCAAAGAACAAACCTTCCCGCAGGTGAATAACCATGCGGAACTTGAAGTTGAGCAGAGCAGTCGATGTCGATGAGTCCAAACAGTCTCTCCACTGACAAAGAATGAAGAACGTGATGAGCAAACGACGATATACCCAAAATTCGTTAATAAATGGACCGGGCCATGTAACGCCGATCAAGCTGCCTGGGGAACCTTTGAATGACAACGATAAGAGCATGAGGTTTATTCAGGTCCAGCGACCACATACCTTTGCTACGAGAATGCACACTATTCAAGCGCTCAAGCAGCTCTCGGCGAAGGTCGTGCAGGCACGAGTAGACACAATACTCACCAGACCGCTTCGGATCCTGCAAGAAGTCCATGAATGATTCGTGGTAGAATCTAATTCCCAGGTCAGAGTCGAGTTCAAGAACCGAATGGAGAGTGCCACAGGCATTCCGGCATTGCGACTCGGAAATACCAAGGATGTTGGCAAATCGGAGAACATCTAGCGAAAAACTGGGAATCCGGACTCCAAGGATATCTGAGTGGCTTGTGAGTAGCAGGATTCTTTGGATTGTGGGAAGGATTTTTGAAGGAACGCGTCCCATAATGAGAGTGTAGAACAGGTCGAGCTCTATTAACGGATGCTCAGAGTCTCCCACCCTTTTTCCGTGTACAGCGAGCGAAAGAACAATACGCAGCTGTTCAACGGGCCCGGAAGAATTGTGCTCGCCAACAAAACGGATGATCGTCGCCGCATATATGAAAAGACCCGCCGCGAGGGCCACAAGGATTCTGATCTCTCGATCGGAGAGCCAGGAATCCGGCAGCCCGCCCCTTTGCTGTATCTTCCGCAGTTCATCTGTCAGATAGAGTGTGATCTCGCGGTCTATATCACGAGTTACTTGAAGCTCGAGGCGGCGCGATAACAAAGGCATGTCGTTTGAGGCGAATGACGCGGCGATGTGAGGCTCTGGGCGACTGAGGAAGACCCAACGGAAAGGTGTGGTTTGTTCTCGGACAGAGGTTGCGACGATTTCAACGATCTCGCATTGCGTTCGCCTCCCCTCACATTCATCGAGGCCATCAACGATTATTACCCATTCTCCGACGTCCGCCATATCTGTCCGGGGATGCTGCAAAGGCTTCACCAGGAGCTCTCGGAACTGCTCCGTAATCGATTTTGTGACCAAGGTCGGGTCCTTTAAGATTTTATGGTTGAGGATGTCGCCATATAGCTCGGATTTGGTGGCGATTTGATACGAGATCGAGGTGAAGAGGGAATTTGAATTGTCTCTTTCATTTGGGCGGGAGAAAAAGAAAGCAGCCCCTAGCCTGTTCTGCTCAGCCAGGAGGTCGGCACAAGATTGTGCTACGGCTGACTTTCCGACTCCTGCCGGCCCGGACATCCAGAGGATATGCTTAGCGTCACCCGATGCGCTGAGCCCCCAATTGATGACTTCGTCGATGAAATTCTGACGAGTACCCGGATGGCATCGGGGTGGTGGGTAGCGAGCAGAAGAATCACGGAATGCATCTGGCATAGATGCTTTGAGGAGCCTTTGGATACCTGTTGTGTGTTGTTAATCAATAAGGTCGAATGATACAAGTAGGCTCACCAGAACCCCTTTCTCCAGTGATTACTATAGTGTTACTCTGGTTGATAGCCACAGAATTGTCGACAAATTGTGGGTTATTGAGGACAAAGTCGCGAGCGTTGGAAAGGATCCCACCGGACATGGTGGTAAGAAGTAAGATTGTAGAGAATGTACCGGCCGCATGTCCTCTGCTGTTAACTGGGCGCTAGCTGTCACACCTCGTCCCTGGGACCAACTTATTACCAATGTTAACAGCTCTCCTGCAGGGTGGGGACCAGTCGTATCCAAACTATCCGGTGCGGTGGAACGGCAGTTCTCAATGGGCCGAATGCCACAAACTTGAAGGAGAAGCGCCTGATGCTGAACGTATGTATTAGTTCTTGCAGCTCGGACATGCACGGTAATTCTCCAAAGGTATGCAAGATCGAACAAGTCATTGAGATGCTTGGTGGTAGAAAGCTGAGCGCATATAATATCAGTCACTGTCGATACGATGGCGGACCTGCAACAAGTGTCCCATGTCGACTCTGATACATTGACAAGTATACTCAACCTGGGGTATTGGTATTGTACCAGGAGTAACAATAAAAACTACTTAGGCTCGTTCCGTATGAGCCGTTCGACCTCCTATCTTAATGTTTAAATGATCACCGGACACAGCCTTCCCGCAGCTCTTCAGCCATTTAACCTAACTCTAGTTGTACAGTTTCTGGTTCTCGGGAAAACACATGGCAATCCGAGATACCATTTCCGTCTCACCCTTAGATATAGATATATATCATTACTCTTACATGCTCGCATGTAATCTTACTCACGTAGACGCACCATACACCCTAGCACAGTCTCTCGTTTATACGTAGTCTATCAACATGTCACCCATAGATCTCATGACATACGTGGTACTGGGTTGCATCGTCGTTTCACGTAGAATATGCAAGATGCTAATAAATCGATGTTGCGTATAATCACTAACAGGTGCAATACGACAAAATGAAGTAGAATAGGGAGAAATTCGCCAAGAGCTCTTGGGACGGCTCTGTAATGGACTTTGCCACAAGCGTTGGGTCCTTCCTGATGCGATGGTCGAGTATATCACCATAAACGTTGAATCTGGTGGTAATTTGGAATGAGATGGGGTGAAGAGGCAGTTTGAATCGTCCCGTTCGTTTGGACCGGAGAAGAAGAATGTACGTCCTAACTTCTTTTGCCAGATCCGGAAGGTCCGCACAAGACGGCTACAGCCCGTTTTCGAAACTCAGCTGGCCCATGTTTAATATTACCTAAAAGACCGGGCCCTCACTGGTTGGTCATTTCATTGAGGAAGTCCTGGAGAGTAGTCGGCATCGGGGTGGGGGGTAGCGAACAAGAGAATCACGGAATGCATGCGGCATAAACTTTTCATGGAGCAATTTGAGACTTATCGGGTGCTGTCAACAACCGATGGTCGGAATGACCGGAACAGCTCACCGGAACCCCTTCTCTCCAGTGACTACTATGCTATTAGTTGTCCCCCAAGGAAGGAATTGTTGATAGTTTGCAAATAGTCATTAGGAACCTCCATGTTCCCGTTGGAAATAGCTGTTGGGGAGCAAAGGCGGTAGCGCAGTGTGTAACAACCTCGTGCCCTCACCCACTAATGGACGCCAGTGGTCACATATCCTCAACAGCCCCTTGATGGAGGACTCCTGTATCTACAGGATGTAGTTTGTAAGTGCCTAAGAACCACCCGGGCGGATTGAAGTGCAACGATTGATTCATTTGGGTAGGAGCTACAAAGGAGAAGGAATGCTGAATGCTAGCTGAATTCCGTCTTCTAAAGGCACCAGGCTCTCCATCAGTTGAGCAAGATGCAATTTCATTGAGCCAGAAGCTCGAGTATCACGAGAATATTGTCACACGCGATCGTATTTATGTAGGGCTATAACAAGTCGGAGAAAGTAGGATATGGAATGAGCTTCCAAGCGTGCATTTCCCTACCCTTAATACATACAACTTTGTTCTTCCCACGTCCAAGTATCCAGCGATCACGCCAGGGCGCATCCATCGGCTCGCGTAAGTAAATAACTGGGTTGTAGGCTCGTCGGACGACCCGCCTTCGAAATTCCATTGGAACCTGCAGTGTAGCATCAGCAAAGTAAAGAAACGGAAAGAGAAGTGAGCCGAAAATCACGTTTGTTCTCAACTTCTTCGGTGATAACTCAAAATCGTGGAAGGTCAGATCTTCCAATAGACGAGGAATCAGGTAGAAGTCGAAATTGAGGAGAGAGGTAGCCGTCAGTCTGTCCAAGGGCTGTTTCCATTGACAGAGTCCAAAAAAGGTCACAACTAAGTGGCCGTATACCCAGCATTCGTTGATGCGCTTGAAGTCAGGCCATGTGACATCAATGCTGATGGGGATGCGCGAGGAAGCTTAAATAACAATTAGTACGATATATCACATATAACCGTAACCACCATACCAACAGCATGGCGAGAGTGCACATCATTCAATCGTTCAAGCAGCTCCCGGCGAAGGCCATCCAAACTCGAATAGATGCAGAACTCCTTGGATCGGTTTGAATCTTGTAAGAAGTCCACGAATGATGCATGATAGAACCTGATTTCTAGAAAGGAGTCGAGCTTTAATACTGAATGGAGAGAGCTGCAGGCGTTCCGGAATTGTGCCTCTGAGAGACCAAGGATATTGGCAAGTTCGAGAACCTTTGGTACAAGCCGGAGAACCTGGACATCGGGAGTGCTGAAGTAGCTCGTGAGGAGCAAGATTCTGTTGATTGTTGAAAGAATCTTCGGGGGGATGCGTCGCATAATCAGGGTGTAGAACAGGTCGAGTTCCGCCAACGGATGCTCCGAGTCGGTCTTCCCTCGGTCATGCATGGAAAGCGAAAGAACAGCACGTAACTGGTCAACAGGACCAGAGGAATTGTGCTCGCCAACGAAGCGGACAACTGTAGCAGCATAGATAAACAGACCTCCTGAGAGATTAACGAGGATTCCAATCTCTCGCTCGGATGGCCATGAGTCTGGCAGCCCGCCCCTTTGTTGTATCTTCCGCAGTTTGTCTTTCAAGTAAAGTGTGATTTCATTGTCGATCTTGCGAGATACCGGGAGTTCAAGGTGGCGCGATAATGAACGCACGTCGTTTGTAGTAAATGACGCGACGATATGGGGCTCGGGGCGGCTGAGGAATATCCAGCGGAGTGGCATTGTCTTTTCTCGGACAGACGCTACGACAACCTCCACAATATCGGATTGTGCTTCTCTGCCCTCACACTCATCAATTCCGTCAATGATGATGACCAATCCCTCAATATTTGCTCCATGGGTTCCCAGCTGCCGCAGAGGCTTCACCAGGAGCTCTTGGAACTGCTCTGTAATCGATTTTGTGACGAGCGTCGGGTCCTTTCCGATGCGATGGTCGAGTAGATTACCATAAGAGTCGGATTTAATGGCGATTTGATATGAGATGGAGGTAAAAAGGCGATCTGGATCATTCCGTTCATTCGGGCGGGAGAAGAAGAATGCAGCTCCCAGCTTGGTCTGCTCAGCTAGGAGGTCTGCACAGGATTGCGCTACAGCTGATTTTCCAACCCCTGCAGGCCCATGCATCCAAAGTATGCGTTCGGTGTGGCTGGAAGTGCTGAGCGCCCAATTAGTGATTGTGTCGATGAAATTCTGGCGGGTACCAGGATGGCATCGAGGTGGCGGGTATCGAGCAGAGGAATCATGAAATGCATCTCGCATAGACGCATCGAGGAGTATCTTGAGACCTGTTATACGTTATCAATGAATGACGCCCAAGATGGTGCGGGTCGGGTTACCAGCGCCCCTCTCTCCAGTGATAACCAAGTTGTTAGTCGAATTGTCGACTAACTGCGCATTGTTGAAAACAAGGTTATGAGCGCTCTGTAGAATACCGCTGGACATGGTGGGCAGAAGAAGGGATGTAGAGCAGCTCGCCCCCTTTGGGCCCTCTACGGCTGTACCCCAGGCATGGGAAGTTAGTTGTCACATCAACCAACAATCAATATTAATCAATGTTAGCTTCAACGTCACTGTACAACAATCACTTGTCAGTCACTTCTCCATGATCCATCTACCGGTGTGTCCTCTACACGGTAACCAAACGATATTCCGACTTGCCACGACCCAGCACATCTTACACCAGATTTCCAAGTCGGCCCCTCGTGCTGTGTAGCCTGGTCTTGTGCGGGTGCCTCTGACAAGGGGAGAACGGTTGCTACTACACAAGCATAGTGTCAGTGGAGAGTAAACCAGTTGCTCACAATCCGAGGCTGGTCGAACGGGAAGAGCTCCAGAGAAATGTGGGAAGGGCGAGTCTTGAGGTGTACCAGAGAAGATAAGACCGAATTGAAAGTAGTGAGGAATGTTGAGCTTAAGAGAGCTAGATAGTCGAGTAGACGAGGAATATGAAACTCCAGTGAAGAAAGTACGCTACTACATGAAGGTTTAAATACTGTAGAGCTACGACACTGGGTCAAGGGTAAGATACATGCATGAGTAAGAGAAACATAAGGCATATGTGCGTATAACATGAAGAATGTGCATGTAAAAGATAAAATAAGAAAGAACATGACTCTACTGTATGCTACAGGAGTCATCCGCAGTCAAAGGATGTTTCTACAAGTCATAATCCATGAGGATATGAGTAATACTAACACAGGCCGTACATCTATGTATGTGTATAAAAGTATTAATAGAAATGGATCAATCTAATCATAGCATGAAGCTATGGAGGGTTCCAAAAATATATCATCTCTGTCAATGCAGAGTGTATACATCGAGGATTCAGCATGTACTGCCAATGGCAAATGTATGTGTAAGCGTAATGCTGATTAATTCCTCAACACTCCTCCTCACTCGAAATTGTCAGAGCGTGAAGTTCAAAAGAATTTGATGCCTAATGAAGGCAAGAAGAAATTAAACTTCTGCATGTTGAGATTCTTAGTTAGTAAATCTGCAGGGTTTTCAGTTCCTTTAATATTATACAAGAGGAATTTCTCGTCCTCAAGTAGATTGTGGATATAGTGGTATTTAACATCCACATGTTTTGAACGTTTTTCGGTAACCGGATTTTTGGCCCAAAATACTGAACCTCAGTTATCACTGAATAAGTGTAGTTTTTTAATCCTTTCAGGATTAATGCCGATTTCAGTGAGCAGGTTAACTGTCCACTCAATTTGTTGACTAGCATCTGACAAAGCCATATATTCGGCTTCTGTCGATGATAAGGCAACAGTCTTCTGGCGCTGAGATAGCCATGAAATGGCTGCTCCAGCTATTCTAATAAAGAAGCCAGTGACTGATTTTCTGGTTTCTGGATCTTGTGCCCAATCAGAATCAGAGAACACATTGATTCCTTTGTTTGTTTGTCCATCATAGACAATGGCATATTTAGATGTGCTGCGAAGGTATTGTAAAGTATGTAAGCCAGCTTTATAGTGTTCCCATAATGGATTCGTCATTTGTTGGGATAACTTGACAACTGCAAAAGCAATATCGGGACATGATCCGATCATTAAGTACATTAAAGATCCAACCAATTGTTGGTACTTCTGCCTAAAATTAGCAGATGCCTCATCTTTTGCTGTGGTAAAGACGAAGTCTTTCAGCAATGGAGTTGATTTGGCTTTTTCAACCACATTAAAATGTTCTAAAACCTTATCAAGGTAAGGTTGTTGATCAATCATGATCAATAGGTTTTCACAGTCTTGTGTGATGCGCATTCCAAGGAATTCAGTTAGTTCACCTAAGAAGCAACATTCCCATTTTTCCATAAATGCTTTTATCTTCTGATGAAGAACTTTTGATCCATGCAGTCCTAAGAAAGCCACATCATCCACATAAAGTAGTGCAATGATAAGAGATTTCTCTCGTGTATCATAGTAATAATAGACTCTGGCATCAAGTGATGCTCGTTTAAATCCTAGTTCTTTCATCAAATTTGTCACTTCAAGCCACCATTGTCGGCCAGCTTGTTTGAGACCATATAAGGCACATTTCAAGCACCATACTTTGGTTTCTTGTCCTTTTTGGACGAAACCTTCTGGTTGTCGTATATATATTTCTTCCTTAAGATGTCTGTAGAGATAAGTGGTCTTCACGTCAAGACCAAACATATCCCAGTCCTCGAGGGCAGCTATCGCAAATAGCAATCATGCGGTCTTGTACTGGACAACAGGAGAGAAGAGTTCATTGAAGTCAATACCTTCGATTTGTGAGAACCCTTGTGCGACTAGTCAAGATCTGAATCTGCCATCAGATTTTGGAGTGAATACCCATTGATTACCAATTGCTCTTCTTCCTTTTGGAAGGTCAACAAGTTCATAAACTTGTCGTTTCTTTAATGCATCTATTTCTTCAAGACAAGCTTTATACCACTTATCACAGATCTCCTTGGGGAGTTTAGCTAAGTCTTTGAAGACCTTTGGGGTATATGATGCATCAATTTTGTTTGCGAAAAGAAAATTGATGAACTGTACTCCTCCTTCTTTGCATAACTTGTTCACGTGATGTACCATCATAAGTTCCATCAACATAGAAGTTTGTGAAGAATCAAGTGTTTGTTCATCAGGTGGCATTTCATTTTCAACATCAGGAAGTGTTACTGGGCTTCATTTGTGAACTCACTTAAGTAATGGTTCTCCTTTAGGAGGTATCCATTTGAAGCCATGATAATTGCATAGTACTTGTACTGGATGTTGATCTCCATATATGTTCCCTGGTTTAGAAGGAACACGTTGTTCTCTTTGAGGATGTTGATTAAAAGGTGTTTGCCATTGCTACATCCATGGTGGAGAAGTGGCTTGATGTTTCTGAGCAGGTTTCATAGGAGAAAACCTAGAAGATGTTGTGGCAGGACCATGTGGTACTTCACTTTCAGAAGTTCTTGGTACTGGACTTGATGATTCTTCCCTAAAGGGAGGATCATTGCTGCAATTCTCATGTTCTTCTAATCTTGGAGACTGAGGAACAGGGGGAGAGGCTGTATAAGGTCGATCATTGCCTCATTCTTCAAAGTCATCCAAATATGGAGATGAATCTTGATTATCATTCAGATCAATGCTTTGCATAGGTGAATGTCTTTCTAGATCAGGATAATCTTTAGGATCAGCATATTCTAAATCAGAATCACGATCTTCTCGTGGAATGTCGTGTTCGCTGTTCTTCTCATCATTGTCATCAGCATCTGGAGTTCCATTCCAATATCTGGGATCTGGACTGGACAATGAGGATGATGGTGGCATTGGAGCCAAAGGTTGTTCCGGAGGTGGTGACCTCGAGTTATCCTGTCTAGGGTAAATTATAACCTTGCTTTGAGGTGTAGGAGTTCTTCTAGAAGAACTTCAACTACTATTTGATCTATGTTTCTTTTCAGAACATTTAGGAAAGAACTGTTCATCGAAAATGGCTGTAGGCAAAACATAAAGCACATTGCCTTGTAGATGATGCATGAACAGATAATTCTTTTGGTCCGAAGAATATCCCAGGAATATCATTAATTCCAATTTGGGGGATAACTTATCTTTCTGGACTTCTTTGGGTAAGAACGCATAAGCACCACATCCAAAGGTTCTAAATTTAGAAACATCTGGTTTTATACCCATTAAAACTTCTTGAGGGGTTTTCCAATCAAGTCGAGACATGGGAGTGTGATTGTAAAGATAACAAGCTGTATCAATTGCGAATTCCCACCAACCATCTGGAATACAAGCATGATGCCACATGGCTTCAGCTTTATCCATTAAGGTACGGTTGAGGTGTTCTGCTCTACCATTTTGTTGGTGAGCATGTGGAGCACTTGTCACATGGATAATCCCTTGAGAGCATAAGAGAGCTTGTAAGCTTTCTTTGACATATTCTCCTCCTTGATCAGTGTGTAAGAACTTTACTGGACCACCAATATGTTTCATGACTAAGGTCAAGAAGTTCTTCATTATTGTGGGAGCTTTGGATTTTTTACGAAGTAAATGAATCCAAGTGTTTGAGGAGAAGTTGTCCAAAATAGTCATTACCCATTTATATTTTCGGTAGCTGACTTTAGGCATTTCTAAAAGATCTGAATGGATTCTTTCTAAAGGCCTGGATGCTCTTTTGAAGTTTATATTGAAGCTTTTCTGATGCATTTTTCCCATAGCACAACCTTCACATGGTTTCATGCTATTTTTGGGAATATCTACATGAGGAAAGCCGATCATATTTGTCTCAAAGTGTTTGAGGATACAATCTGACAGGTGTCCCATCCTATTATGGAGGATGTCGTACCCTGGTACAGTACTAGTTGTGAATGCATGCATGTCGCTTTGCGATTTAACAATCTTACTCTTCACATAATGAAGTGTAGGTGAACAACCGATCATTGGTTGTGCAACTAGTATTGGCTCATCCAACGAATCATTGACGTGTGAGCAGATATCAGTGGTTTCAATTTTAGCTCCAGCCTTGGTGAGCTGACCAACTGATAACAATCGATCTCTGCTACCTTGTAAGTAATGCACTGGATATAGATATGAATGATTAAGTATCCGAGTGCCATTATCTGTATTAACCATGGTTTCAATTAATACAGTTCCATGTCCTGGTGATATCATTGGTTCACCAGCAGTGTATACAGTTATAGGTTCAGGGTAATATTGGAAGTCAATGAAGTCTTCCATATATGGCATATAATGCCCAGATGCTCCTGAATCTAATAACCAGATAGCGTCATACTCATCCATTTTTATCATCTCATCATCTTCATATCTTCTGATCTTAGAGGATTTCAGACTGGGAGGTGCATGTACAGAATGTATAACATTAAAGCAAGATGTGCTTGTGCACATCGCTATGTGTTCTGTACATGATCCATTGCAAAAATTGACATTGTCCAAAGCTATGAGCCACCTAAGTATCCATTCCTGTGGCGGTAGGTGCTCATCTCCTCTTCTTCCTTTTGTCCTGCACGGATGACCCTCTAAACCTCATGATGTTTGGCCTTGGTGCAGCGCTTCTTGCCGAGCTTGCCCTTCTTCTTCCCAAGAGGAAGCATTGTGACCAGTCTGAGTATGGAGGTGATCAGCATCAGATGATGGTGATAAGATATGGATTACATACCCTATAGCCTTCTTCTTCTCGAAGTCACTATTGGCATCACTCGTGTTGTCAGCATCGTAATCAACGTCAGAAAGGTGATGTGGGCCATTGATGAGAGGCAGGCAATCTTCAACGTCGCTCCTGATGAGGTCAATCTCATCATTGGGATGAGATGCTCTGGGTAGATGTGGAGAAGAAGGTGGTGCAGGCGGAACATTGACCAACAAGGTCGAAGGTGCCATTGCTTCATCCCATTCACATTCTGTTAAACCTATTGAGTAAAGGTATTCAACATCTTTCAGATCAGATGGATAACCTTCAGGGTTTTTGTCAATCATGGCAAGCGCCTCTTGAAGGGCACAAGAACTCTGTTCTCCCTGTTGGGTAACAAGGAAATGAATGAGCCATAATCGACCAATAGGATTAACACATACTTTAGGATCGACTTTGCAAGTATCCTGAATGACACCAAAATGAATCAGTTGGTTCATCAGATCTTGATAGAAGCGACCTACGTGTGGGATGTAGCATTCCCCTTGAACCTTTGGCTTCTTCTTGAAGTGAAGTTCATGTGCCTTCCTCTGCTTCTCTTCTTCATGTTCACAAAGAGCTTCTTCAACAATGTCATACAGCTTTTCGGCTCGCTACATGGAAGGGGAAGTCTTCTTGGGTGGATTCTTAGTCCATTTACCCATGCAGACACATCGAGCGTAATTGCCTACCTTGACTGGGTGACTGGGTGGAAGAAGACCAGACTGTCCTGGAAGTGGTGGAAAGTCTTTGTCAAAGTTCTTCACTTTCTTGGATGCATCATCTAGCGACATGAGGAGTAAGGTTTCCTCAATCAGCTCCTCGATGCTTCATTTAGTGGGAGGTTGGTGAAGCTTACAGGCATGATTGATGTCACAATAGCATTGGGTTCTGATCTTCTGTTCCTCTCGGATCTGATCCAGCGACTTAGTTGCCATATCAGTCCATTGACGTTTCATCGCCTTGAGGGTCTCTTGCACTTCCTGTGTGAGATTGAGTATCTCTAGCTCAAGAATAGCAGTAAAACAGAGGTTACTCGCCTCTATTTTAGACTCCTCAAACTTATGTTTCTCCTGCAAAGCAGAAGAGTAAGTTGGAGCAATGGGAACAGGATTCTGAGATCGTACCCGATGAGAAAGTGAGGGAAGCAGGGGACGATCCTGTGGAACCATAGCGGCTAGGCATTGTTGGACCAAAGCCTGAGGCAGAACGCGAGGTGCATTCACTTGCAGCCTCTGGATTCGATCTAAGAGGTCGAATGGGTGCATATTGGGACCTGTATAAGGTCTACCAGCACTAGCAGGGGGAAGTGGAGGTGCCACCGCTAGGTGAACAGGTGCAGCAAAACCCGCTATAGAATCAGCTGGTTTGGCTGAGGCATTAGGGGATTTCTTCTTCTTGGGAGCCCTCTTCTTCTTCAGCTTGATGGTCTGCCATTGGCCAGGCTGACTGCCTTGTTGGCCTTGAGGCTTGGGACTGTTGGAGGTTTTATCCCAGCTGACAGGCTGAGGGATAAATTGACTCCAAGGTGGACCTGGACGAGATTTGTTCCAGGTGGAAGGACCACCTTGGTCATTGGGAAGCTTAGCTTTGTTAGCAGATTGAGCATTGGCGAGGTGGGAGGACATTTTGTTACATCCATTCCATTGAGCCCATTCAGCATTTAAAGCATCTGCGACCACTTTCCAAGTTAAGGCAGCGATCATAGTGTTGTTGGTCAACAACGATTGTCGGACTGAATCCCAATTATCCGGAATAGCTGAAAGAAGAACCATAGCTCTGAGAACCTCAGGGATGGCAGCAGTAGCTTCCTCAACCTGAGTGAAGAGAGTCACCATTTCGGCGATATCAACCACAATATCTCTTTTGCCAGTGATTCTCTTCTTCAGAGCTCAGATGAACAAGCCATAGACATTAGCTGGACCAAGTGTTCCAAATTGAGTTTGGAGATAAGTCCATAAGGTGTCGGGGGCTGTTCTACCATGAAGCAGCATAGAATCAGGCAACGTGTTTTTGATGATTGATAAGGCTTGTGCCTTCATCTGATTCTGACATGCCATTTCAGCTGCGTCATTCTGAGCAGGTGCTGTCACTGTTCCACTGGTTAGAGTCCAGCCCATTTCTGTGGAACTGGTAATGCTAATCAAGGAAAGTGCTCCTTGAAGACGATGAGCCCAAAACTTATAGTTAGAGGGACCCTCAAGTTTAGGAAGAGAAGAAGTAGCAATAGTCAAAGCCATATTTGACGTATCAAAGAAATTGGCAGATAGAAAATTGACTAAGCATGATAAAAAGGGGTATTAGTATAACATTGTATACAGATAATGATAAAGGTAGAAATAGGCTTATCCCAAGATGTCTTTATCTCAATCCTAAGTTAATAGGAGAGAATCCTCGAAAGGAGAGTCTCAGGGCCCATAACCTGACGAGGGGAGAATGGTTGCTACTACACAAGCATAGCGTCAGTGGAGAGTAAACCAGTTACTCACAATCCGAGGCTGGTCGAATGGGAAGAGCTCCAGAGAAATGTGGGAAGGGCGAGTCTTGAGGTGTACCAGAGAAGATAAGACCGAATTGAAAGTAGTGAGGAATGTTGAGCTTAAGAGAGCTAGATAGTCGAGTAGATGAGGAATATAAAACTCCAGTGAAGAAAGTATGCTACTACATGAAGGTTTAAATACCATAGAGCTATGACACTGGGTCAAGGGTAAGATACATGCATGAGTAAGAGAAACATAAGGCATACACACATATAACATGAAGAATGTGCATGTAAAAGATAAAATAAGAAAGAACATGACTCTACCGTATGCTACAGGAGTCATCCACAGTCAAAGGATGTTTCTACAAGTCATAATCCATGAGGATATGAGTAATACTAACACAGGCCATACGTCTACGTATGTGTATAAAAGTATTAATAGAAATGGATCAATCTAATCATAGCATGAAGCTATGGAGGGTTCCAAAAATATATCATCTCTGTCAATGCAGAGTGTATATGTCGAGGATTCAGCATGTACTGCCAATGGCAAATGTACGCGTAAGCATAATGCTGATTAATTCCTCAACAGCCTCATCCCATTCACTGGCAAAGTGCACAACTCACTGACTCAAAGGATCAAAAACTCAGAATCATTGCAACACCAGTGGTCTGCTTCATTTGATTGGAAGCCAAGTTGAAAGAATGCTGCACTTCAGTTATTGCCTGCTTTCACAGTGGAACAAATAATGCCACAGGTGTTGCTCGGTGAATTCCATGCTCACTGTGAAAGCCGTAACGGGATCTGAATTCTTTTTTTTTTTTTTTTTTTTTTTAAATCAACATTTATTGCAATAGACTAGCTACTACAAATGGGTGCGCAATAGCAGTCCCAAGAAATGAAACCTACAAACAAGAGACAGAAACAGAGGGAAAGGAAATAGGAGAAGAATGAGGAGAGGGAGTGAGGGAGCTAGCAACAAGGCAACCAACACAAGATATGATGTACAACTAGTTGAACATAGAGAGAGAGAAGAGATGAAGGAGAAGAGGTAGATGGAAGAGGGAGCTAGCTAGAGGCAAGCATACCTAAGATAGATGAGGAAAAGAAAAAGGGGGACCCTTTAGTGAACATCCAGAGTGCCATGTAAGGCCAGCCTCTCTCGTTGAGTAAGCCGTCAAGTGTTGTAATCCTCAAATGTAATTGGTCCTTGTATCTGGTCAGTGAAGGAAAAGGCTGCTGGGTTTTCGCGAAGGAACTCGATGAGCCAAAAGATATTTGTATGAATACCATAAGGCCGATGGTAGAGGGGACAGTGGTGGATGATGTGGTCCCGAGTCTCAAGTTCCTCGCTGCATGGGCAGGAGGTGATATAGCGCCCTGGGAAGAAGCGCTGCCTAAATATGCCGATAGGCACGTGGTCGGTCACACGTAACGGGATCTGAATTCGAACCCGCATCAATGCCGTTCTTTCAATATGTCTCAGCACAAAGGCTTTCCACACACCATCATACTGCTCAAAGTTAGATCCAAGGTTTCTGTTACCTCCCACCATGAGTGAAGTAAAATGAAGAAGGCGCAACAGATGAAAGAGGTGCTGTACATGATCCACATCAAATACCGGATATGATTACACCACGGTGCGAAGTCGGATACCTTTGTCAGAACCTGGACCTGGAGTTTCCAGGGGTTGCCAAGAAACGGCATTGGTCTCTGTTTTGACTTATGTTCCGATTTCGAAACCTGATGACCTATACTTACGAGCACGGGCGTAAACGCAAGCACGAGTTGGTGTGAGAAGCAAACCGAGATGAAGGTTGAAAAGAAAGTGTGGGGGAAGCGGAAGAAACAAAGGCTGAGTGCGAATGTCCTAGGGAGAACAAACGAGCAGGGGGTTTTGAAGAAGCACGACTCACGAGTTTGAAGACTGTTGCACCCAGTATAATTGCGCGTCTCAACCTAGACCCCTTCTTCCGTCACCTTCTCGTCCTTGGAACCTCAGAAAAGCCACTAATCATAACACAAACCCAATGTCGTCGAGGACAAAGCTACTGGGCGCATTCCACTCTCGAGTTCAGTTCGACTTGACTCCCCGGCAGTGGATCTCGAGTGCTCTATCTAATGCAATCTTGAACGACATCATTCGAAGACTTGCTGGTTCCAGTATCAATGGCACATTTTTCTCAAGAGCGTGCACAAATAGAGATAGGGAAGATATACTTCAGGCTCTTATCCTGACTTTCCTGATTTCTTAACCTTCTGTTTCTTTGTGTACCAAGAACTTGGAATACAGTTTTTCACCAATGTCCACCCGTTCCAACGTTTCAGTTTACTTATGACCACCTGTAGTTAGTATTGTATGATGGTACCATCCAAGGCCAGGTTCTTTGCCCGCAGGCGTAGTTAACAGGGGGCACCTGGCACAAGTACTTATCACACTTGTTCACATTCGCGCCGCTGTCCTCTCCCGAAGTGACACTTGTGCTTTCGTGTGCCCTATAGGATAATACTATTATCAGCTTGCGCATCCATGGCCTCGAGCGGTGTGTAGTGACTCTAATACACTATCCTTGCCTATATCTTACCCAAAATCACGAGGGTACTAGGTTCCCCTATCCGGTGAACACACAAAATGCACCAGCGCTGAGAGCCCGAGTGCGCTTCAGCTGCCAGTAGGTTAGTTTCCATCCATTTTCGATTTGCAAGGACCATGGGATCGAGGCGGAGGGTTCTTTCTGGTTTCATTTCAGTCACGTCAGTTGCAGGAGGTACTATCTTCAATTTCCTCTTCGGTATCCAGGTTCATTGGGGGTCGACGTGCAATGTCCTAGAATTGTCTCCGAAGCTCAAGTAGGTATATGATACAATGCCACACGGTAAAGTGAGATCGACGTGAACAGGATTACAGAAAATTAGAGAAACTGGGATATGGAACGAGCAATGAGCCTTTATTGTTGCTCCAGCATATAACTTTATTCCTCCCACACCCAAGAATGTAGGCGCCACGCCAGGATACACGTGCTGGCTTGCGCAAGTAAACGACTGGGTTATAGGTTCGCCGGACAATCCGATTTTGAAACACTGTTGGGACCTGCAATATCAGCATCAGCAAAGTGAAGAACGTAAACAGCGAATCGAGCCGAAAATCACATTTTCCCGCAGCCGCTCCGGGGATAGCCAAATTCAGTGAAGATCAGAGCTGGGAAGGGCGGATCTTTCCACAGGTGGGGAATCAGGCAGAACCCAAAGTTGAGCAGAGCCATTGATGCTGGTGGCTCGAGAGGGCGTTTCCATTGACAGAGACCAAAGAACACCTCGAGTAAGCGGCGGTGTAGAATCCGTATATTGATGCCAGGACCAGGCCATGTGATATCAATTCTGGGTACAGGGAATGAGGAGCCTTAGGCGAACGATCAGCATGTTCCGAATGAATTGCACTTCAGACCCGCCATACCTATGGTACTGTGAGAGTGCACATTGTTCAAACGTTCGAGTAGCACTCGACGGAGGTCATTCGGCCACGAGTAGACACAAACTCTTTCGAGCGTTCTGGATCCTGTAGAAAGTCTATGAATGACGCATGATGGAATTTGATTTCCAGAGACGAGTCGATCTCTAACACTGAATAGAGAGAGCCGCAGGCATTCCGGAACTGTGCCTCAGTGAGGCCGAGAATGTTGGCAAAGTCGAGAGCCCATTGTGGGTGCCATCTGTGGGTGTTGATCACAGGTGTGTAGGAGTAGCTCATGAGCAACAGGATTCTTTGGATTATCGGGAGAATCTTTAAGGGGATCAATTGCATAATGACCGTGTAGAACTTGTCAAGTTCCGACAAGAGATGTTTCGAGTCGGCCGCCTGTTTGCCCGGCATGGCAAGGGAACAAACAGCGCGCAACTGGTCAACGGAACCAGAAGAATTGTGCCTTCCAACGAAGCGAACAACTGTGGCCGCGTAGGCGAAAAGGCCTCCTGAAGGGTTTACTAGGATTCCAATCTCACGTTCGGTGGGCCATGAATCAGGTAACCCTTCTTTCGTTGTATCTTCCGTAGCTCAACGGTTAGATAGAGTGCGATTTCGTTGTCGATATTGCGAGACACTGGGAGTTCGAGGTGCCGTGACAACGAACGTATGCCATTCGTAGTAAACGAGCCAGTGATGTGTGGTTCGGGACGACTGAAGAATACCCAGTGGAAAGGTGTCGTGTGTTCTCGGACCGACGTTGCGACAATTTCAACAATATTGCTCTGTGTTTCCCTTCCCTCACATTCATCGAGCCCATCAACAATTATAACCCATTCTCCAACAACAGCCCTATCAGTCCGAGGATGCTGCAACGGCCTCACCAGGAGCTCGCAGAGCTGCTTTCCAATCAATTTGGTGGGATGGGTCGGGTCTTTTCGGATTTTATGGTCCAATATGTCACCATACAGGCTGGACCTGGTGGCAAGCTGATACGTGAAGAGGGTTTCCGGATCGTTCCGTTCATTCAGGCGGGAGAAGAACGCAGCTCCTAGATTGCCCTTCTCTGCCAGAGCTCCGCACAAGACCGTGCTACAGCCGATTTGCTAACTCCCACAGGCCCGTGCATCCAGAGCATGCGTTCAGTATGAACTGCAGTGCCAAGTTGCCCAGCTGGTGATATCGTCAATGAAGTCCTGGCGGGTGCCCGGGTGGCAGCTGGGTGGTGGGTCGCGAGCGGAGGAATCGTAGAACGCATCTGGCATAGATGCCTGGAGAAGGCTCTTAATGCCTACTTCATGCTGTTATTCACTAGCACTCGAGGTGACCTTAGAGGGCTTACTGTCACCCTTCTTCCCAGGGACGCCATCATCGATCATTGGGTGAGGAAAGTTGGCGACAAAAAGTGGATTGTTGACGATGAAGCCGTGAGCACCTGGCAGGAGCCCATTGGACATGGTGGTCGGAATAAAGGGTGCGACGTCGGCAGCAGCCTCGTGCACACCGCTATTGAGTGGGCACTAGTTGTCACGTTCCAATCCTGGAACCAAGGGACTCCTATCAAAAGTGCCTTGCGAGGATTGCGGTAGGCATGTGTAAGCTGTCCGGGGGCAGTGGAACAGCAGCTGGCCGCTGTTGGCGAACGCTCGAAAGAAGGGATGAACCAACGCATGTACGGCGACCCTGCAAGTATCCTTGCCAATCCCTCCAACTGGCGCATACATGAAGAAAGGATGTATATAGAACGGCTTGCCTGCCTTGGGCCCTCTACGGCTATTTATCACCGAATTCAGCGCTAATAATCGCTTCCTCGATGTCGCCTGCACAAGGTTGATAGGCAAACAATACTCCGACTCGACACACGCCTTATACCAGCTTCCCAAGCCAGCCCCTCATGCCGTATAACCTGGCCTTGTGCCTCATCCCATCCACTGGCGGAGCGCACAATCCACCAACTCGAAAGATTAGAATTGTTGTTGGTCTGCCTGCGAATTTGATTGGAAGATCAAAGAGGCGTGCACTTCAGCTACCGCCTACTTTTGGAGTGGGACAAAATTCAGGAGGTTAGCCAGTACACCTGACATCCTAGTCCTGCATCCCCTGCCGTTTTCCCCAACACACCTTGAGAGGCATTATCGTGCGAAGATGGCCAGCTCAATGCCTGCCCGCCACTGGTCCTCACGGTATTTTCAAGTTCCCTGCCATACCTTTCTGCTCTTGCCTCCCGTCCCTTTATGGCTTCTTGTCAGTTTTGCTTCACCTATACATCATATGGCTCCGTTCCAGACTTTTGAAGGACCAATCTCATCCTTGTGCATCCGAAAGCCCATGGGGGCAACGCGGCGTTACTCCTGGTTCCCAACCAAGACGTCCATTTGATGACTATAGATTCGTGGAATAAGAAGCCTCAATGCATGTATAATATAACGTCACATGGTAGTCAAATTGATTCACATAGGATTACAAGAAAATAGAGGAACCAGGATATGGAACAAGCCTCCAATCCCGATCTTTCCAGCATATAACTTTGTTCCTTCCACGTCCAAGAACGTAGACGTTGCGCCAAGATACGTTCGATGGCTTACGCAAGTAAACAACTGGGTTATAGGATCGTCGGGCAATCCGATTTCGGAATTCGGTTGGGACCTATGATATGAGTGTCAGCAGAAGCAAGAAGCGGAAACAGTGAATTGAGCCGAAAGTCACATTTTCTGTCAGCTGCACTGGAGTTAACTCGTGTTCTCCGAATGTCGGAATAGGCCATCTCGGATCTTTCCACAGGTGGGGGGTCAAGTGGAACTCGAAGTTGAGCAGGGCCATTGACATTGACGGATCCAGAGGGTGTTTCCATTGACAGAGACCAAAGAACATCTCGAGTAAGCGGCGGTATATAAAGTGTTCATTGATGCGCGGGAAGTCGGGCCATGTGACATCAATCTTGGGTACAGGGGCTGGGGAGCCTTGAGCGAACAATGATTAGCATGTTCTGAATGAATTACACTACAGAACCACCATACCTATGGTGCTGTGAGAGTGCACATTGTTCAAGCGTTCGAGTAGCACTCGACGAAGGTCATTCAGACACGAGTAGACACAAAACTCTTTCGAACGTTCTGGATCCTGTAGAAAGTCCATGAATGACGCGTGATGGAAATTGATTTCCGGAGACGAGTTGAGCTCTAACACTGAGTACAGAGAGCTGCAGGCATTCCGGAATTGTGCCTCAGTGAGACCAAGAATGTTAGCGAAGTCAAGAATCCTGTTTGGGTGCCACCAGGTTGTTTCGATCCCAGGTGCATTGGAGTAGCTTATGAGCAGCAGGATTCTTTGGATTGTCGGGAGAGTTTCTGAGGGGATCAATTGCATAATGAGAGTGTAGAACTTGTCCAGTTCCGACAAGGGATGCTTCGAGTCGGCCGCCCTTTTGCCCTGCACGGCAAGGGAACAAACAGCGCGCAACTGGTCGACAGGACCAGAAGAATTGTGCCTGCTGACGAAGCGAACAACTGTGGCCGCGTAGATGAAAAGGCCGCCTGCAAGATTCACCAGGATTCCAATCTCTCTTTCCGTGGGCCATGAATCCGGCAACCCACTCCTTTGCCGTATCTTCCGCAGCTCAACAGTGAGATAGAGCGTGATTTCGTTATCGATATCACGAGATACTGGGAGTTCAAGGTGTCGTGACAGTGAAAGCATGTCATTCGCGGTAAACGAGCCAGTGATGTGGGGTTCGGGGCGACTGAGGAACAGCCAGCGGAAGGGTGTGGTGTGTTCTCGGACTGATGTCGTGACAATTTCAACGACATTGCTCTGCGTTTCCCTTCCCTGACATTCGTCGAGGCCGTCGACGATTATAAGCCATTCTCCAACATCAGCCCTATCAGTCCGAGGATGCTGCAACGGCTTCACCAGGAGCTCGCGGAATTGCTCTCTGATCGATGTGGTGAGGCGAGTTGGGTCCTTTCGGATTTTATGGTCGAGTATGTCGTTATACAAGCTGGATTTGGTTGTGATCTGATATGCGATCGAGGTGAAGAGGGTGTTCGAATCGTCCCTTTCGTTTGGACGGGAGAAGAAGAACGCAGCCCCTAAATGGCCCTGCTCTGCCAGGAGCTCCGCACAAGACTGTGCTACAGCTGATTTGCCAACTCCCGCGGGCCCGTGCATCCAGAGCATGCGTTGGGTATGACCTGAAGCGCCAAGTGCCCAGCTGGTAATATCGTCAATAAAGTTCTGGCGAGTACCCGGGTGGCAGCTAGGTGGTGGGTCGCGAGCGGAAGAATCATGAAATGCATCTGGCATAGATGCCTTGAGGAGCTTTTCGATACCTATTGCGTGTTGTTAACCACTGCCAGTGCTCAAAAATTGCCTCGGACGGCTCACCGTCGCCCTTCTTCCCGGGAACACCATCATCAATCTTCTGTTGAGGGGGATTGGCGACAAATCGTGGATTGTAGAGGATAAAGTCGTGAGCACCTGGCAGGATCCTGGTGGACATGGTGGTTGAAAGCAAGGTTGCGACGTGCCACACCTCATGCCCTCTGTTATTAATTGGGCGCTAGTTGTCACACTAGGGTAGGTGCGTGCGAGCTGTCTAGACCAATGGGAAGGTGTCTGGGACATTCTCGACGCATTGATGAACGCTCGAAAGAAGGCATGGGCCTACCCATGTATAATGCCGCCAGCAGGCATTCTTGCCAGTGGTCCCTCTAACTCGCACACACACGCCAATCAGTTCTCCCTCTCCAAACGGGAAGAAGACTTGGCAATATCGCTATGATGCTTGGTTAAGCTTGACCATCCAGACTTAGAAGGGTGAAGGGAAGTGACGTTGATTGTTGATCTGAGATCAAGCGAGCTATGTAGGAGCGGAGCGAGCAGAATGAAGTCTTTGTGAGCTGAGAGTCACGGTCACAACTCCTTCACCCTTTCTCTGCTCCTACGCCTCCACGCAGGCAGCTGCTGGCTGCCCACCAGCACTCTTCCATTTCACCCATCCCCGCACATATCAGTGGCCCGCTCCTCGATTCGTCCCACTGCCCTTCCGGTCGCGGCCCTCTCGACTCTTGTGCACACTGCCAGACAGGCAAGCCACCACCGGGCTTTCACCCAACAATAGTTTCTTGTGTAATTACAGTCACCTCTCTCTTAACCCATAGCCCTCGGTGGAAGGGTCGAGCTATGGGTTATGACAGAGTATGGGTTATCAAAGAGGTCGGTTTTTAGCGCCAAATAAATTCATTAAAAATCGAAAAAAAATCATTTCCGTGTTATACTACGCAAAAGACTTCTATAAGTGAAGAGACAAGGCATAACTTGTATACTATATGGCTTTCCGGGGAAAATAGTCAAGGATACTTGTATCCTTTAGGTTTTCTACCTCCTCCAGACGAAGTTGACGGTTGAACGTCACCAAAATCTGTTCCATTGACCTTGAGAATGAGTGGTTTGTGGTGGAGAGATACCCATTGATGAGCATAGAGGCCTTGAGTAAGCTTTGACGGCTTGCGACAGTGACTGGTTCCAATGAGTCATCATCGACATCATCATTGCCACCATTAATTTCGCTGTCTGTGCAAGTGTTGCATTTACGCGCTTCAGATTTGATTTTGCTTTGGTCTTTGAGTTATTTGGTT
Source organism: Podaxis mareebaensis (assembly GCA_018524725.1). NCBI lineage: Eukaryota > Fungi > Basidiomycota > Agaricomycetes > Agaricales > Agaricaceae > Podaxis > Podaxis mareebaensis. Next base: position 14,370 of record JAEUWP010000021.1, on the reverse strand, counting down.
GACCCTTGACAGCAGCACCGTCATTTCCAGGGCCTGGAAGAGTAGTTATTTTAAATAGAATCCACTGAATTTTATTCACATATGTTTCTGCTTCTTGCCCACTGTCATAGGCAAGTCACCTGCAGCCTCCCCCAACTTCTTTACTGTGAGTTGCTGCACTTCATCAAGGGTATCAACTTGCTTTGTCGGAGACTCCTTGAACAGAGCAACAATACGAGTTTCTTCCACAATGTTGCCCTCATTATCGAGCCATTCTTCATCTGTGGTTGTAATTTTTTTGCCTCTGGACAACTGGGACTCAAAGGCAGTCTTCCGAGCTGATACCCGGCATTTAAGAACATGCAGGCCCTTTTCCAATATCTCAAGAAGGGTGGCTGGCTTGGGTGGTATGAGGTAGGCAGTCACAAAAAAACACTCTGACACATTTCTTTCTTTCTTTTGGCTGCTCAGTACAATTGTTGACGTATGAGACTTGCTGTGTTGGATGTGAAGATTGTGCTATTGGTCATATTTTGATATAAATCTATTGTATTATGTCATGGGCGCTATGGGTTTTTGGCCTGGATGACCTATGGGTTATGGGGTATGGTAAAGTTATGGGTTATGGGCATGGAACCCCTGCGTACCAACTTGGTGGAAGGAAAAAGCTATGGGTTACTGGAGAGTATGGGTTATTAGAGATATGGGTTAAGAGAGAGGTGACTGTAACGTCTATCACCAGATTCACATAATATATTTGTTACCACAACTGCTGATCAGGAAGGAGTCACAGTGTGACATAATGGCATAAGACAAAGAGGCTGGTCATCGCTCCCATATGGTATCTTACAATCCACTCTCTGCACTCCTGCAGCATCGCATCCATCACTATTACCAATTGCTCCCATTTCACTCCACCTGCCCACTTGACAACCCTAGCTCATCCCTCAGGTTTACAGCTGGACAAACAATACTTTTCTCAATGCAACTCCACATGGCAGATGTCTCATCTCTATTCATCAACCCAGGCCAGAACCATTGCAATAATGCTGTTCTGCCTTATGTGTCAGAAGCTCAGATAAGTCCACTTTGTTCCCCTTCATTACCATGCAAGGACCACTGCATATTGCTGGTTCTCCAGGACAACAAATGTTACCAAGGCAGCTGGCTCACTTTCCTCCTAGTCATTTGTCTCCATGATGCTTTCTGCAGTATATCCTGAGCGTCCACCTTCCTTTGTCCTCGCTCACACTCTCTCTTATCGTGAATCCTCATTTTTGCTGTTCTCCTTGTATACCCCCAATGCACTCCCAGACTCTCAATGCCTTTGTCACATCTGTGTTTAAGTGCAGGGAGGCTTGTTTGTCTTCATAACACACACAACAACATTGCCAATGGTCAACGAGCCAACACCATTTCTTGTTCACAGACACCAGACTTTGTAATAGCCACTGTAAGCAGCAATCACACCCAATAACCAAGATTGTTCAATGGCGAGCCGTCTGATGGTTGCAGCTCTGTACATGAAGTGGAATGCCTTGTAGAGGAAGGGCGAGAAGAGGAAGACTCTGTACTTCAACGTCACAATAAACCTGAGGAGAAACAGTGGATCATGGTTTGTGTACTACATATGGCTGATTCAGCTCTCACCATTGGTTCTACAGCTGAGTCCTGCCTCTACCTGGACTGTAAGTAACTTGTAGGACGTATTAAATAGCCATAACTGAATGATACTAGATACAAACTTCATAATTATAACAATTCCACAATCCTTCCTGCTGACAAATGTTCATTCTGTGCCCACATACTCACTTAACCCTCAGCACCCTGAGGTCATTAACTCGCAAAGTACAGCAGGCTAGCTATGCAAGCACAGAATACAGCATGTGCATAGTTGCCCTGAGTTCCTTCTCACAGAGAGAGGAGAGGGGTGATAGATAGTGTCTGTGCGAGAGGTTCAGCCTTGATGTATATGCTAAATGGTTTTCAAGGAGACATGGTAGTGCAATCCGAGGGAGGTGATACAACACATGAAGGATAGCGGTGGGTTTGACAAGTTAATGAACATACTGTTATGAACTTAGTAAATGCTCGCTATACATTTACTAAGTTTGTTTTCATTCTATTTGTCTCTTGTTTTATCTGAAAGCTTTAACCTTTAGCATGTTTGTTTTTCTATATCTTCTGACATTGATTATGTAATATCAAAAGTCATACAACTTTTATGGATTGATAAGCTTTCATACTATTATTAGAAAAGAAGACTTCTTTGATAAAGAAGTTTTTGTATTGAACTATTATTAGTAGAATCATGCTTCTATTGTTCCAAGTCAATCTCTGAGTCAAGCCTCAGTACCTTAAGAACTTCTGGAAAGTTCTAATGTAGATATATTTAGATATGCTGTATAGTATATAAGCTATCGACACTAACAAGTAGAAAGCATTGTTTCTACTTGGTTAGGTGGAGACTCGAATATAAGTCTTTATCAACAATAAGTGATATGATCTAAGTTGTCTCTATAATATCTATCGCTCTCTAAGTTGCTTGAAGTCTTTATATTGAGGAGTAGACATATTGTGTGACTATAAATAATAGTTATCTTGATGCATTGACTCTGTCAGTGCTTAAAGGTAATCTATCTATTAGTACATGAGAAGTCTCCTTTGATACGATCTTCGGATATGTATTGGGCCTCTTTACGGACTGAAGTGGCCTCACTATAACATTAAGTAGAAATGATCCTTCTCTGTAGCACAGAGTTGTTACCTTGTCTCAGCTGCTCAACATTGATCACTGAAAGAAGCCCTACTTGAGCAGCTAGTATTTTAACTTTGGGTCCTAGTTTCTGAAGTTAACATTAGAAAGAGAGTAGGTGTGCATTGCCAACTAGTGCAGATTAGTTGAGGATTATAGTCCCACAATCTAGAAGAAATTCCTTGATGGAGCTTTGACTCTGAAGGATATTTTGATGAGTGAAGGGAATCACACTTGTGATAAAGAAGTGATTATGCTTAGATAGAGCTATAATCTATCAGGATATAAATTTCCATTGAAAATACTGCTGAAAATAGGCTTTGCTGTGGACACTCAGTTGTTGAAAGGGAAAAGAAATTTATTAGAAGTAAAAGTATAAAGTTGCCAAACTGGATAATTCAAAATTGTGAAAACAATCACATTCAACAGCCCGACAAGAGGAAGAGTTCTTAGAGACCCCACAACAAAAGAGTGGTATTACAAAGACACAAGAAATAGACCCCACTATTTCGAAGCATTAATCCAAAGAAAACTCAATGAAGAATACTCAGCAGAGTTTGGACTACTTGAACAAGCAGGAGTCCAACCCAAAACCTTCCTCTACAAAGACTTTTCAAGGAAAGATCAGCAACAAATTGAATCAATACAAGAAGAGCTTGATAGAAGAACTTTGGCAGGAGAAAGGACAACCTAGCAACCAATGACAAATCAATTTGCAGGACTCACAGCAGCACTTAACATACTGCAACAGGTCTCAAGACAGCCAAGTGTCAAAGAAGTCACTGAGGATCTTGCCAGATTCAATCTTTCCTCTCAAATGAAAGGAAAGCAACCAGAATCTTCATCATCAGTATACTAGTCAGGATCTTATCAACCTTCAATGGACTATTCGAGACCATCATTCACAACTGGATCTAACCTCACTACCTTGGGTGGAGCAACAGTACCTCACTCAACAAGTTATCAGTTGATTGGAGGATCTTGGGGAACAGATCTGAGAGCTCAGACGAGAGGAAGAATGAGCCCAAGTAATTCAGGGAGTTCCAGAAGAAGCCCTTCACCTCCACAATCTCCAAGAGCCACCATGTCTACGAACCAGAACACCAACTTCGAGTACCCAAAGCCAACGAGATTCTACAGAGATACTGCCCAGTACAGAAGCTGGAAATCCCTTGTTGAATTATACTTCAAATCCTATGGCATCACAGACAATGCCACAAAGGTCAACTATGCCCTTGCTTTACTTGATGGAGCAGCATCAGCATGGTGACAGGATTATCTTTCAACACATGTGAGAGATGCAACTCAACAAACATGGGATAAATTCACAAGTGACCTCGACCAGTCTTTTGCCCCAGTACAACAGACATTTGAGGCTAAACAAGCATTATGAAACCTCCAGTAGCATGGCAGATATATTGAGGAATATATCTCAGAATTCTCAGTCCTCACTTCCCAAGCAGGACTCACAGACAGTGTGGCCCTTTGGGCATACTTCACGAACAGACTTGACCCCACTGTCAGACACGAAGCACTTAGAAGTACCACAGACACAATTACACAGTGGAAGAATGCAGCCAGAAATGCCCATAGAATTGTTCAGGAACAATGCAAGTATAGAGCAGCAATCAATGGAAGAATTTCCTATGTGAAGAAAGGACAAAGGAAAACAAAAGGCTACAGAATCCAATCCCATTATCAAAATATCGCCTCCCAACCCATCTTACCTCAATACAGGAGAAGTAAGTGGGATATGGACATTGATCATCTCACCGATAACATCAACAAGTTTGGATTCTCTGATGGAGAATATGAGCAGGATTCTGATGAAGAAGAGGAAGAAAATGAATCAGAAGACGTACAAGATATACAACCTCCCAAACCAAGAGTTCATAACAGTGAAAGAATGACAAGCAACACTTTATCACACCTCATTAACAATGTACTTACCAACAAACAGCAAACAGCAATCAAGAATGGAGAATGTTTCTTTTGTAAGAAAAAGGGACATTTCTACAGACAATGCACAGCTAGAAGAAGTTACACCTCAAAGAACAAGTGAAATAATTTTGTATCCAAAGGAAAACCAAAGAAAACCTTCAGTAGAAAGAAAAGACAAGTTGATCCAAATGCTATGGTCTATGCCATCAAAGATGGAATAGAAGATGAGCAAGTAGAAGAATTTTCTCAAGATGAAAATTTTTAAGTACTACTGAAGATCAGCTCAACATCATTGATCTTCATGCATCTAAAGGAAAATGTTTACTAATCCCAACAGAAATACTAACACCTAAAGGAACTTACAAAATCAAAGTGTTACTAGACTCAGGAGCTAGTGGCCAATTTATATCTCTAAACTTAGTTAAGAATTTAAAATTAACTAAGAAGCCACTTAAGAAGATACAATACATTTATAACACTGACAGATCAAGAAATTCAGGAACAAAATCAATACACTATGCTGAAATCAAGATCAAGATCAATGACAAAGTCATGAAGATAAAACCAAAAATAATTAACCTAGGCTATAAACAACTATTTATAGGTATATCATGGCTATGGAAATACAACCCAGATATAGACTGGGAAAGAAAGACATTAAAATGGCGTGATGAAGAATTGCAAACCATACAACTAACTGAATATAAATCTAAACAGATGATTAATAGTATTGACCTCAGTCAATATATAGATTCAGACAATGATGAAGAAGATCTCGAAATAAATATTAAACACAACACCTCTCAAGATCTTTACAACAAAATGGAAGAAGCCAAGAAGAAGGAATCTGATCCTTTAAAAGTAGTACCAAAGAAATTTCATAAATTTCTTAAGGTATTCAGTAAGGAAAAGTCAGAAAGAATGCCACCAAGACATCCTTGGGACCACAAAATTAAAGTGGACAAAACATTCATTCCAAAACAAATGCCTATCTATCACCTCACTCCAATAGAGCAAAAAGAACTAGACAAGTTCATAGAAGAAAATTTATGAAAGGGATACATTCGTAAATCACAATCACCAATAGCCTCATCTTTCTTCTTTGTAGGAAAGAAAGGAGGAGATTTATGCCCTTGTCAAGATTACTGCTATCTTAATGATCATACCATTAAGAACACTCACCCAATCCCTAATATCTCAAGAATTATGGACAGGCTTAAAGGAGCAAAATACTTCACTAAACTAGACATCTTTCTAGGCTATAACAACATCAGAATTAGAGAAGGAGATGAATGGAAAGCAGCCTTTCATACTCCAAATGGACTATATGAACCCACAGTCATGTTCTTTGGAATGACTAACTCCCCAGCTACATTCCAATCAATGATGGATCATCTCTTCCAAGAATTATTATCGAAAGAAGAAACTATCATTTACATGGATGACATACTCATCCCAGCTAAGAAAATCAAAGACCTAGATTGCACCACTATCAAGATTCTAGAAATACTAGACAAGAATGATCTCTATCTTAAAACAGAGAAATGCGAATTTGAAAAACAACATCTAGAATACCTTGGATTCATAATCAAACCAGATTCCATTGAAATGGATCCAATTAAGCTTAAAGGAATAGAAGATTGGCCTATTCCTCAAACAGCAAAGAACATTTGACAGTTCATTGGTTTTTGTAACTTCTACAGGAAGTTTATTAAAAATTACACCCAAATTGCACATCCACTACATGCACTCATGTGGAAAACAAAGAAATTCAAATGGAACACAGAAGCACAAAAAGCATTTGAACTTCTAAAGCAACAATTCTTGCAATGCCCTGTTCTATCAATGGTAGATGAAAGTCAACCATTTGAAATAGAATGTGATGCATCAGCATATGCTATTGGAGCAGTCCTTTTACAAAGGGATTCAAATGGAGATAAACACCCAGTAGCATACTTCTCTAAAGCCCTAAACCAAGCTGAAAGGAACTATCATACATCTAACCAAGAATTCCTTGCTATCATTGAAGCCTTAAAAGAATGGAGACATTACTTGGAAGGATCACTACACCAAGTAATCATATGGTCTGATCACAAGAACCTGATCAGATGGCAAGAACCACAACAACTTAGTCATTGACAAGCTAGATGGATGTCATACATGACTAAATTTAACTATGTCATAAAACATCTTCCAGGCAATCAAAATGTACTAGCAGACGCACTTAGTAGAAGACCAGATTTAGTACCTGAAGGAACTGACAATGAAAATCTGATAGCTATTCCATCAGATAGATTCATTAACTTCCTTTTAGAAGACCTAAAAGAAGAGATTGTCAAAAAGAAATCAAAAATCTACATGCAAGACTGATTTACATCAGATGACAAAGACTTTATCTGATTCCAAAATAAGATTGTCATACCAGATGATCTAGACATCAAACAGAAAATTTTACAATTTGTACATGACCATCCTACTTCAGGACACCCAGGAATTAGAGATACATTACAGAAACTTCAAAAAGAAGTTTACTGGCCAGGAATGAACACATATGTTCACAACTATGTGAAAGGATGCCCCACATGCCAACAATTCAAAATTAACCAACATCCTACCAAACCTCCATTACAACCAATCAAAGGACCCACTTCTACCTGTCCATTCAGTCAAATTTCTATGGATCTCATTACAGATCTACCCCCAGATGATGGATACGATGCTATTTTGTCCATAGTGGACCATGGACTTACAAAAGGAATAATCCTAACAGCTACAAAGAAAACTGCAACCTCTGATGACATTGCCAAAATCCTAATTGAGAAAGTCTTTTCCAAATATGGAACACCTCAAAAGGTCATCTCAGATCAAGACCCTAGATTTGCAGCCAAATCAATGCAAGAATTCTATAAAAAGTTAAACATAGAACCCACTATATCAACCGCTTATCACCCACAAACAGACAGAACAACAGAATGATACAATCAAGAAATAGAATTCTACTTAGCTGTTTATACTTCAAAGAACCCACACTCATGGAGAAGAGCACTACCCATGATTGAATTTGTTCACAATACTAAACCACATGCAGGAAGAACAAATACACCATATGAATTGATCTTAGGCTATAATCCTAAGGCAGTTATAGAAAACGAAGAAGAATCTAAAGTACCTTCAATCAACGAAAAGATTCTATCTTTAGAACAAATGAGAGAAGCAGCACTTGAAGCACATGAACAAATGCGACAAGTAATGGCAGCCAGACAAAACAAACCTTGGAGTCCATTCAAGGTTGGAGACAAAGTGTGGCTAGACAATCGAAACCTACCTCTTCCATATGCTTCAAAGAAGTTAAACCAAAGAAGAGAAGGACCTTTTACCATTCTATGACAAACATCACCTGTTACTTATGAACTAAAGCTTCCCACAAAATGGAAGATTCACAACAAGTTTCATGCTTCACTTCTTACACCAGTCATTGAAAATAACATTTATGGAAAGCACTATACTAATCCACCACCTATTCTCATCTTAGAAGAAGAAGAATATGAAATCGAAGCAATCTTGAAACACAGGATTCGAAGAAGACACTTGGAATATCTGATACATTGGAAAGGATATGGACCAACTGAAGACTCATGGGAACCTAAAGAAAACTTAGAAAATGCAAAACAAATACTTCAGGAGTATAAAAGACAAAAGAAACTTGCCTAACATACCCCAAACCAATGTCCTCTGCTACCAATGAAAACATCCTCTCTACAACCTCGAATCCTCCCTCTCTGAAGCCTGAGGCAAAGGGAAAGACTCTCCCAAGCTGCCAAGCTTTGCCACAACCTCAACCAGGTCAAGCTGAAGTACCCAGTAGTGAAGTTGCTGCCTTACAATGCATCTTTCTATATGAGGGAACAGCCCATGACTTTATGTCCAGTTATGGCAGGAATCATAAATTCCTTAACCTTTGCAACACCATTGGGCTTGCACTTGATGAGTTTGCTACTGTGTGAAGCCATTATATTACACAATCCAAGAAATTGGACACCTCTATTCATGAACTGGCATGCAGTCTCCCTGCAGGTCCCTATATTGGGAACATCATCTAGAAGATCAGAACTATTGAGCCTGACTTCTATCTACAGCCTGTGGCAATCAGCAAACCAGCTCCAGATGGATTTACACCATGTCCTAGCCACCCCTGAGAACTTGCAACTCGACCATCTACCACTCCTTTGCTGGAATCTCCCAAATCTGATGAATTGGCTAAAAATGGTAACAATCATCCAACTAAGCCAACTTCAGAAAATGGTCGACACCCTTGAGAAACTCCCACCATATGTCTTCCAAATCTATGACCCCAAAACTGACCCTGCTGCTTATGTAGTTGAGTGGGCCATTTCCAGACACAGTGTGAAATGTACTACTGTGTCCACTGCAAGTGTTCCGCCCCTGGACACTTTTCCAAGTTTTGCTCCAGAAATCCTTATTCAGGCATTGATCAAAGGGACCTACCCATAACCACCTTGGAAAAATTGGAGCAACTTGAAGATGACAGGATCACCTCAATCATTCAAGGACAACCTCCCATCACCACCAACAACTTACACAATGGTACCAAATTGGATATTGGAATACCCACACCTCCAAACTCCCCTACCAACACTGCCACCAAGTCAGATGACCACTCAGGAACCAAGCTGACTTCCCACACCAATGGACTTAATCAGGTTACCTTTACCCTTGGCCCCACTTACCGTCCCACAAAGCGAGCTTCTAAGAAGCACACTACTCTCACCATCGACCCAAGAGTCGGTTGACTCCAACAATTTTCCAGAGCTACTGCCTATCGTCACACTTGAGGAAACCCTCATGCAACATTTGCCAGAACTTCCAGTAACAAACAATATCCTTTCTCATCTTCAACCAGATACACCTACTTATCAGATGATTACAATGCTGATTTCAAATTTGACTTTGATGATGAGGCTATCTACAACATAGATGGCAAAGGACATTACTAGAAGTATTACTAATTAGCTACAAGCAAAGTAGTTGATTAGATAAGAAAGAACAATTACTAATCTAACTATAGCAGAGTAGTAGATTAGTAAGATAACAAATATACACAATCAATTGTGTTCGATCCAACATGAGGCTAGCTAAAATTTATCCATCTATCACATTTGACATTATGAGCAACAACCTCCACATTGAAATTGATCCGGCTACCCTTCTTTCTCCTGATTTGCTTTCCCCAAATCACCCTCTAGCTCCATGGATCATTCCATCCACTACTCCCGAGATTGAACCACCCTCTAAGGGTCACAAACAATGGACCGATCTCCACAACACTGCTACCCATATTCAGAATCCTGAATACAACACCCCCTCTGAACATTGCGACAAATATTGAATTTGTTTCACAAAACAAATGGCAACACTCACACTATCATACCTATGCAAGGTAGCACCACAGACTATCCCTAGGATAGTCGATCTGACATCCACTCCCAAGCAACTTAGTTGTGAACCAACTCCACTTCCAGAACTGCCTCAAGGAAGACCATTCGATTTCACATATTGGACTGACCCATTCATTAATGAGGGACTCATCACTGAAGAGAAATTACCTCTTTGAGAACAACCTGACATCTCCCTCTTCCCTTCTCTCTACCATGTCATTGACAAACTTTGAAGGTCAGAAAATCCAATAAGCAACATAACCGATTGGGAGCAGAAGGTTATCAATCAAACCCTTCCCCTCGACAAAGTCACCTTACTCCCTACATCACTTCAATGAGCATATGAAAACAGATGTTGGAAATACAGGTCAGTAGGACATCTGGGATACCAATGTCTGAAGTACTCCTGTAGGTTCTGTAACAGGAACGGTCACTATAGTTGGAAGTGCAAGAATCATCCTCACTCACCCATTGCTCCCTCACCACACCTCACACCCATGCAACAAATGCCCACAAGTACAATTCAGAAACATTGTCTTTATACCAAGAACAGTGGAGTATTAGGACAGCAACAACAACAAAATCCATTAATTGGACAATCAAATGTTCAATTACCTCCTCCAGTAGAAAGAAACATAAACGCTATATGAAATCCGACTACAGCCTACTACTACAATGAAGAAGAACAAAAACTAGATATCAGAACTGTATTCCTTAATGAACAGCAGTAGTGTAATAATTGAAAATGTGGACATTTTCTATAGGAAAGGAATTGTGTTATGAACTTAGTAAATGCTCACTATACATTTACTAAGTTTGTTTTCATTCTATTTGTCTCTTGTTTTATCTGAAAGCTTTAACCTTTAGCATGTTTGTTTTTCTATATCTTCTGACATTGATTATGTAATATCAAAAGTCATACAACTTTTATGGATTGATAAGCTTTCATACTATTATTAGAAAAGAAGACTTCTTTGATAAAGAAGTTTTTGTATTGAACTATTATTAGTAGAATCATGCTTCTATTGTTCCGAGTCAATCTCTGAGTCGAGCCTCAGTACCTTAAGAACTTCTGGAAAGTTCTAATGTAGATATATTTAGATATGCTGTATAGTATATAAGCTATCGACACTAACAAGTAGAAAGCATTGTTTCTACTTGGTTAGGTGGAGACTCGAATATAAGTCTTTATCAACAATAAGTGATATGATCTAAGTTGTCTCTATAATATCTATCGCTCTCTAAGTTGCTTGAAGTCTTTATATTGAGGAGTAGACATATTGTGTGACTATAAATAATAGTTATCTTGATGTGTTGACTCTGTCAGTGCTTAAAGGTAATCTATCCATTAGTACATGAGAAGTCTCCTTTGATACGATCTTTGGATACATATCGGGCCTCTTTACAGACTGAAGTGGCCTCACTATAACACATACCAATGGAAGGACAAAGGATACCTACTTGAATGGTCTCCTCATATCCTCATACTCATCCCCCTCACCTAGCAAGTCCCCCAGAGAATCCACCCAGGTATCCCAATAGGCACCATCTCATCTCTACATCTCTAGATGATATGTCTGCCAGTTGGGTGCCTCCCAGAACAGACATGAATCCAGATTGTAGGACACCAAGTAGAGACATTTCAGGCCTATGTGCCAGACCTGGGCTTATGCATAGGGCATGGGGACAGGGGGACATTTGAGAATATGAGGAGAGGGTGGAGGATTCAGAGACGTTGAGGGGACCTTAGGTCTGAGGGGAAAAGGAAGGAGAGGGGAAGCAAAAAGGCAAGGGGAAAAGCAACAATTGACAGACCCAAATCGCAGGCACTGTCTTTGAGATCATCAGCCCACTGCGCCCCTACCCTTAGTGCCAGTGCATCACCCCCATGGTGACCACAGACAGCTGCATCCACCATTAGGAGACCAAAAGCCTGAACCCAACCTATAGCTGTGTCACGCACTTTGGAAACGATGTGGGTACTCACAGTGAATCAACATCCTGAAGACTCAAACACATAAACAATGTTAAAAGGAGTTCCAACCAAACCCAGGTGCTGGCACAACACTGACAACAATGTGGACATGTGTACATATAGAACACAACACTGGAAGAACAGTTTTTCAGCAGTTGGAGCTCTGTAGTCAGGTCCACAGTCTTTGTGTTTACAATTGTTATTCATCAAAGACTCTGATCACCTTGAGGACTTCTGTTCATAAGACAATTGTGTTCATGAGATGATGGACTCTGTATCACCGATTGAGCACTAGTTCAATGATCACTTCTTCCATGTCACCTGCACATGGATGATAGGTAAATGATACTCTGACTCAATACAGCTGGGGATGTCTCATACCAGCTTCCTAAGCTGGTCCCTCTTGCAATACATCCTGGTCTTGCACCTCATCCCATGCACTGGCAAATACACAGTTCGCTGACTCAAAAGATTAGGATTGTCATAGGTCTGCCCATTTGATTGGAAGCTCAAAGAGGAGTGCACTTTGGCACCTGCCTACTTTCAAAGTGGGATAAAATTCAGAAGGGTTGGCTAGTACACCCAACATCCTAGTGGTGCATCCCCCACTGTTTTCTGCAACATGCCTTAAGAGGCCACTTCATGCAAGGACAGCCAGGTCCTGCCTGCCTGCCACTTGTGCTTGCAATATTTTCAAGCTCCCTACTATGTCTCTCCACTCTTGCCTCCCATGCCTTTATGGCTTCTGGCCAGTTTTGCTTCACCTCTATGTCCTATGGCTCCATTCCAAATTTCTGAAAGACCAATCTTGTCCTTGCACATCTGGAAGCCCATAGGGGCAACATAGCATACTCCTGGTTCCCAACTGGGACATCCATTTGATGACTATATGTTCATGGAATAAGAAACCTCAATGCCTGTACAGTACAATGTCATATGGTAGGATTGAACAGATTCACACAGGATTACAAGAACTTAGAGGAACTAGGATATGGAACAAGCTCCCTGTAGGGAGAGCAAACCAGTTGCCTGTGAAATTGGTTACTGGCTCACTCCTCCTGAGCCATCAAAGCAAGTAAAACATTCCATTCCCCAATCTGTCACTGCACCACACTCTGTTTCCCCCTCAATATTCAGTCTCGGACATGTAGCATAGGACTTCCATAACATAAGACATTCACTTCTTTAAAACTCTACAAAAATAAGTGCCCACCATTGATTCCCTCTCCATACTGTATTCATCTGAAACCTTCGTAGAGATGTACATACTCTGACAGCTACCCCTTCTGCTCACCATTACCAGCCTATAAAAAGGGCCTCTGTGTTCATAGTAAGGTAGTGAATATCACCCCGACTTTCTTTACAACTTTTGATCTTCTGACTTAAAAGGGTTGCCTACCAATGCCATCCAAATTTTCGATCTCTACTCTATCACATTCATTCAATATTCTCTATGACACCTCAGCACCATACATCATTCTCTATGACACCTTGGCACCATACATCGTTCTCTGTGCTACATATTGACATGGTATCCTTCTCCATTGGTTTGAAGCTCCATGACTGACAGAAGCAGTCACACCATTTCCCTTTTTCTTTATTTTGTTGTTGAACTACCACAGCCATCTCTACAACTGGAGCCCACCATGAGGGGCTTCAACCACCCTGAACCAGGATTCCATGTGATCTCACACACAAGGTTGCCATCTCGCTCCAAGACCCTACACTTATCTCTGACGACACACTTGCTACTGCTGAAGAATTTCTCTTGTTCCCTGCTGACTCAGACACGGGATCAAATTCTGACATCACCCTTCACTGGAGCCAACTCGCCTCATCCACCATGTCTGGACAACCCTTTTGACTAGAATTCGCTCAAGACAGTGACATCTATGCCAGTGTCATCACAAACAGACCACACCTACCTCAAGTTGAACTGGGACCCAGCAACCAGCCTCAAAATGCTGCTCCTGATGCTCACCTACAATGACCCCCATCTGCCAAAGGACAGCAGCAGCCACTGTCACCACAATACATCTCAGGCAACCAACTGCAACAGCCACCTCGGCCACCTGCACCCCAGGCACAAGTCCTACCAATTCTGCCTTGGAATGCTCCAGCTAGACCTGGATTCATACCCATGCAATGGCCTACAAATAATTCCCCAGCACCCCAACCATGAGCTCTCTCTCCCTAGTGAATCTATTATGTTCTGCAGCCTACTCACCACACACACTACATGCCTAGCCCCTTCAACTGATCTG
>JAEUWP010000022.1:0-79711 GCA_018524725.1 Podaxis mareebaensis | reverse complement strand
TATAAGATCGGTGGGTCACTTACTAGCACCTTATTGACCTTATTTAGATGAATGAGGAAATGACGTTTTTCCTGATGCTGTGGGCCAAGTTGCACTAATTGGCCAGCAAAATAATTCCGAATTTATTGTGCTGAGTAAGGACCAATAAGGTTGCATTGGTTTTATTCTCAGGAGTCGGCCTGAATAAAAGCATATAAGATCGGTGGGTCACTTACTAGCACCTTATTGACCTTATTTAGATGAATGAGGAAATGACGTTTTTCCTGATGTGGTTTGTCCTTGTTGTGTTCATCTAAGAACACAAAGGGCTGTTACCCTTGCGTTGAACCTGACAAGGCTGGCACCGAGGGAGGTAAGCTTGGATTGCTGTCGAGAAATCAATCACCTTCAGACTCTGGCGAGGAAAACAAGAGAAAGGGCCAAAGAATTAAGTCTAAGTTGTCAGTATTCTTGCCGAGGCCACTTATGCAGGTGGTGTTAGCCCTCCTATTGCGACTACGGGAAATCTGGCGGTGTGGTGGCACTCACGCACGAATTAACAAAGCTGCGACATCTTCAACTCGTCAAGGCCTTCACAAGTTTCGGCGCCCATGCTTGATGGACTTCTATGTCTGGGCGCGGAACGACGATGTAGCATGCTTCGATGCCTGTGCAATCGTAGTCTGCATCTGATCACGAAGACTGGGCGCATCGGCGGCTTAGACTCCGAGGCCGCGAACACAAGAGACAGAAGGCCGAGGTCTTCGTGAGTGTTATTGTCTTCGAAACGTTTAATTTGGGTGGAGGAATTCTAAGCGAACACCTCAGATCACTCGGCATGGTGCATGCGTTCTTCAAAGGGAAGAGTTCATTCATAAACTCACACGGGCAGTGATGATGTTTGAGAGTACATTTCATCGCCTCCAGTCCCAGAATTCGATACAATCTACGGGTGCTCCATCTGTGTATTGAATATCTCCCAGACAATGCCTTCATCAGCTTCGGTAGAGATCGACCGGGAATGCTCACGTCGGGGTTACCAAAAGGTTACCAAACAAGCAACCGCGTGTGATCTCGGAGAACTGACGGATGAGCACTAACTGTATTAAAGGACAAGGTCACGTCTGGTATCAAATCTCCTCGGTCTTGGGGTCGAATTTAAAACGGCGCTGCAAAGCCATACACGACAAAATAATTATTGCGGATGTCTCCGCCCAGATTGATGTCTAAGGCCCAAGAAGCCTTTTCTACGGTTGGCCGCAGTAATTCTTGGGCGCAGCGGACGCTTGGCGGCCATTTACGCCTTTCGTTCTGAGGGCTGCTTACACGTCAGCTCGACCCACCCAGCGCACTTTTGGTTGGCGTCCACAACCACGCCAAGTCCTTTTGGCAACGCCTTTGAGTACGTGCTATCCGCGATATAATTGACCTACTGTCAAGTTCTTTTTAGTTCAAAATCAAAATGTTCTTCTGTCTCGTTGCTGCGGCATTAACTGCGGCACATTACTTTGTCATCTTGCGATCAAGTTCTGTAGTACGGATCCTGCCTGTGAGTAAGCACCGCCATACCGAATTCGTAAACGAGCTGACACGGTCTGCAAAGTTTTCCGGTTCTGCTTAACAGGATCGCTGAATACCATATCACGTAAATCATTGCTAGATCTATCCAAACTTCGCCGCCATATATACTCTGTTCCGAGGTTTCGGTTTCACTAGAGTTACATGGTTTGGACATTTTATCCGGAATCAACTCTACAGTGGTGAGGACCAATCTTGCGTCCTAGCCATTTATCAGATAGGCCTTGGTTTCAAAGGTAGATAGATTTTGGGGTCATTGGATCAGTCACCGTGCTATATCAGGGTTGTGTTTCACACTTACTATATCTTATCAGCACCCCTTGCGATACCACTTTCCCCCCCGTTTCCGAGCACGAGGAACAGAGCCCCTTACAGCCTGAGCGAATTGGTAAGTGCCATGTCACCTACCATACGGGGGAACCCCATCCCACTTTATGCGTTAAACTTCAGCCGCTTCTCGTCATCATAGCATCCCTTGGTTGGGTTACGAACCACTTCACGAGTATGGGATTCGCTGGGTCGGTCGGTATGATATTACCGCCGCAGCAGGGTGCATATCCTTGTCGACACGCCAAGCCTTTCTTCGCCGCTTTGATCATGTGTCCGTCCAGCCCACATTTGCATACTATTCAGAGTGTTTGCTGTTGAGCGTATAGCCAACATCTATACACAAGTACTCTCTGTTTGGGTTGTGTCAAGACCCTGTCTTCACGGATTCTGGCGTGATTCACACATGGTTCGCACCCACGTTTTTGACATTTTCTTATTCAGAAGATCACGGGAACTCCTTTTCAACCGTCCTCCGGTATGGAAACGGTGGGCTTCTGAACTGCCTTTCGTAACAGGCTTCCGGATCAGCAACATCTTACGTCTCTGGTTTCCATATGGCGATGGGGCTCGTCTCGGTGGCGATTGCGTTGACAGTTCATTCGACGATGACTTCTGCACTTGCTCATCCACACAAAGAACAAAAATGGGAGACCATAACTTCGGTTCGCGACGTCCGCGACACTCTTCTTGCCTTTCATTCTGTTTGGAACATGAGAGTAGTTCCATTTATATATCTCACTTCCATCACATATATACACCTGCCAGTCACACGCAACATTCGAAATCAACATCGCGATATTTAAGATCTACTGGAATTACGTTAGTGTGTAACTAACAGGGAGTGTTCACGAGGTCAGAGGCAGTTTTGAGCCACCGTTCGTAAATCAGATATAAATAGGCAATGTAGGGTTGAGAGCTGTCCACTCTGGACCGGTAACAAGGTCATTTTCTTCAATCAAGAAGTCCTGTCAAAGTAGTAATGGTTCAAGACGGTGTTAGTTCGACTCGGATAGGTCAATTTGAGCGGGGCGGTCGACTTACCAGAGGGCTTTCTACGAGAGCTCCCTTGACCTGGCTCAATCTATCTTTGACACGATCGAGACTAATACCAGGCGCAACGTGACCCGTCTTAATCTTGGGCACATAGTTCTGTAGGGTCACCCCATCAACAATCCCACCTCACCACAGGGCGACGGATAAGTCAAACATACTTCATAAGCTTTCCAATTCCTGACGATGTTCGTTGGCACGGGCTTGAACACTTCAGAGAAAATCTCTCGGTTCTTATGCGCCGTCCCATTCCACAATATAAGAGTCTCCTCTGCGAGTGGATCTGCGACGAGGCTGTCTTCATACTCGTCAGTCTCATCTGGATTTGGGTAAGGCGCTGGCCGCATGAACTTGGTGACGTGACCGCGGTCGTCAGGAAATTGGGGCTGGATAAGACCGAGATGTTCTGTAACGATGAAAAAACGAATGATGTGATGAGCTTTCGTAATACAAGGAAGGAATGGAACGGGGAAAAGGGGATTGTGTCACGTACCTCTGTAGAGCTTACGGCGCAAGCCGGCTGCGAAGCGCGACACTTGATACGGCTCGCCATTCATAGTCGAGTCGATCATATCTGTGTCCTCGACGACGAGACATATCTCAGAGTCGCCGTTACCCTTCTGGCTCCGGTCATTGATGTTGGCCGAGCCCACCTATGTGGGTATTAGGTCACTAACTTGAGGGATGCTATGGTATGTACTCACAATGACACGGCGATCATCGACGATCATAACTTTGGAGTGGATATACAGCAACTCCGAAACATACCTGACAAATAAATTATAAGTCATCTTCATATTACGCGGAGCGCGGATGAATGGGACGTACGCATTCAGCTCCTCCTCTTCGCTACCCAACCACTTCTCATCCTGCAATCCGGTTCTATCATCCAACATATGTTGTGCCACATTGTCTGCTACTTCCTCATCACCTCTAACGCTTCTGGCACCTTCTTCAAACCTCCTAATTGTTTCCTCAGCCTGCTCCTCGCTCTCCGGGATCTGGAATTCATGGACTTCCTCGGGAGTCTCGTCGCTGTGCACGAGACCCTCCTGGGTTTCCTGAGGGATTTTAATCTTGACTGTTTTCTGCTGCGTAAGCAGGTCACCCTCAATCCATTTACGGCCCAGTGCAATTTGGGCCTCGTGGAATTTGACGCCGGAGCGTTCTTCGATTTTGTTGATGTAGGTCGCTGCACATCTCTTGTGAGCAAGTCTGATTCACGGTAGAGCAGAAGACAACTGACTGAGAGGCGCGTTGATCCTGTCATACGAACGCAGATGGTAGAAGCGGATATAATCCAACCTAACCAAGATCGATTAGTTCAGGACGTTCCCGGGATATTCCAAAACCACGTACGGCTCATATCCGGCCTTCCTGATTTCTTCATAGATGCTACTTCCACCGCGGTTGATAGTCCTGTACTGAGCGCCCATGATAACCTTCAACGAGCCCTCGTTCTTGATATCTCCTGCGAAGCCTGGGACTTCAGGAATGACAACGACAACCTTGAACTTGCGACCTTCGCGAGCGGCGCGGACGATACGGTCGATCAAAGCCTTGGCGATCAAGTTGACCACAATTTCACCTTCCTTGGTGGCAGAAATGCTATGACAAGGTCAACGGATTGTTCCGGGCATTAAATCACAAGCGTACAAGAATTGGTTCTCTACAAAATCAATTTCAGAAAGAATTTTCCGGTAGGCGGGTCAACAGAACATACCAATATAAATGAAATGCTCAGCATCCTCAATCAACTTCAGGTCTATCCCCCAACATTAGCCAAATGAGAATAAGGTCAAAAGAATGTGGGAGGCTCACAGGCATTTTGGATACTGTGTTCCGTGAGCACGCCGTGAGACCAGTCGCTGACACTGCGCACAACCTGGACGTTGCATGTTCCATTCTTGGGGATTGGGTATTCCGGTTCAGGTTCGACGTATCCATGCCATCTTTGTTTGTACTTGTGGCCTATCTCACGCCATTTGCTGAGATGCGGGTGACCTAAGGGCGAATAGTTGAATATATGCGCAAGGCAGGAAAGAAACTTGGCATACGAGCAACGGCCTCTTCCGGGGCGTCCTCAGGGTCATGCGGGAACGCCAACCACGGCCACCTCCTGTAGACAACATGAGCAAACCAAGCTCCAAGTTCCGGGTACGTTCAACCAATCCAGCTCACCCCTCATTGCGATACTGTAATCCATATACCCGATCAGCACAGAGATAAGGTGATACATCAAAATAACACGGACCTTTCGCTTCTTGATTTCGTTCCATCTCTCGACGAAATGCTGACAAACATCCAGGACAACCGGACCAACGAAGGTCATATGAACCTAAAAAAAAATAAGTGGGTATATGCGCATTGAGTCGCCTGCGCTGGTATCTAATTGTGGAGTGGGTAAGAACTCACATCGTGCCATGGCATACGGGCACTCTCTAAGATGGAGAGTTGGTTACTAGCA
Source organism: Podaxis mareebaensis (assembly GCA_018524725.1). Taxonomy (NCBI): domain Eukaryota; kingdom Fungi; phylum Basidiomycota; class Agaricomycetes; order Agaricales; family Agaricaceae; genus Podaxis; species Podaxis mareebaensis. The sequence continues at coordinate 74,307 of JAEUWP010000022.1, read as the reverse complement.
TAGTTGTACACATCACGGAAATCCATGATGCGTGCGTTATTGTAGTCTTGCCCTGGGAAGAGAGTCATGGAGAAGTCGGTCGGGTGGACATCAGCGAGAGGATGGGTGTGGGTGTCCCAACGACCGAAACAGAGGTCTAGACCACCGATGGCAGCATAGTGGTTATCGACTACAACCACCTGCATTCAGTAAAGATTTAATTTCCAGTCTTTTGGGCGATACAATTAAACCAAGAACACACCTTCTCATGATGGGACCAGAACTGGACACTGTCTGGGACAGTGGGTTAGAAGAAATAACGAAGAGGTGATGACGAGATACCTTTTGCACCAATATGGTCAGGATGACGCATGCAGCTAATGTTAGGATGCAAGTTCATTAAGGTGCTCTATTATACATTAGACAAGATAAATGACTACACCGACGGACTCGACTCACCTTGGTGTGCTTAGAGCTCATGGACATAGTTTGGGTGACCTGTAATAAAATCAGAAAATTTCAGGTAATCATGGCAATATTCGCTTGCCTCTTTGTAAACAATGACATGGATTTTGACACCCTCTTCTGCCTTGCGTTTCAAGATTCTATCAAGTCTGTATTCCGGGTACTTGGCAGGGGGGCGACGGAGGTACAATTCGGGAGTAAGCCACCAGTCCTATCATTCGAACCGTCAGTCAAGCACATTGTTTGATGGTTCACGTAGTCAAACGAGACCTACGAGAATGAAGATGACTTCTTTAGCACTTTCGAGCATTTCCGAGAGCGCCCACATGTAATCATGGCCATCGATATGCCTTTACACGATGCATCGTAAGCAGACTGCACGAGTAATCTACAAAGGACGCACCATTTGACCGTGTTTTCAGACCTCTGACCTGCGAAACTATCGAAGCGGTGACTAGCTCTAATTTCGGCGCGAATCCTGTCCTGCTCTTGCTCTTCAGGCTCATCGTGGCGTCCTACAAACATAAACCACTTCAACTGAAAGGGATCACGGGGACCGAACATCACGACGAACGATTGGGATTTAAAAGTCCTAGTTACGCACACAAATATAAGTACCCGAGAAGCGCTCCAGAACTAAAAGCAAGAAACGCACCTATAACTTCATCGCGGGTGTGCTTGACACCCTTCTCGGCCAACTTGGCCACGTCCTTGAACACGTTCATGCCTTGGGAATGGGCTTGAGCGGCTTGCTGGGCTATAGAAGATTGCGTGAGGGATTCTAGGGGTTTTGAATTGAGAATCTTGTTGAAGAAAGACATCTAAGGGGGTATTAAGGACGGTGAAACGACTGACTTATTACTTGGTCCCTTCTGTGGGCGATGTAGAGGAGACCCTGACGGTCCCTTTTTCCCTCCGGCGCCCTTGCCATTTTTGGAATTTGTTCCGACCCGTACTCCAAGTCTCCATTCACCACATAGCCTCAATGACGCGTCCTTCTCTAAAAATACGCCCTACGGAGGGATATCAGCCTTTGAGGCAACCTCACTACGCGCCTTGGAATGGGACTTAGCGCCCTCGGACATCCTGAGCGCCCAAGCCCCTCACTATTTTTAAGAAGCTCAGCGGATCAGTGTCATGTGCCACGACTCTCAGCTGCTTGCACAAGCCGAGGCCTCCGGCATCCCACAGTGCTTGTGTCGATGTCGCGGTCATCGCCCCCAGGGTCCTCTGTAATCATCATGATATATCCTGTGTTTGTCCTCATACAATTGTGAATCATGGCTCAGGTTCCAACATTTGGAACACGAACTATGACTACCGACTGACAGTTGCTGAGCAGCCGCTGCTTCTGTATTCTATAATCTGCTAATACTCCACGCCGCATGATGGCTTGGTTTCAACGTCATTTCGTTGCTATTAGGGGGACACACAAACCTGAAACCCCGGGACGCATCCTGAGGGAACGCAGAATGATGCGGCTTTGGCGTAATATGCGGAATTCACAGGAAGTGATCCTGTCTCCGGCTCTTCCGTGGCTGCACTGCGCCGCGCGCGGTGGGGAGAATTGTGGCGTGCCGAATTCTGATTATACATATTTATCAATATTCAGATCTTAGAGACAGCTCCCGGAGTCTGTCATCCAGCGACCATCTCCTACAGGACCCGGACCCGTTCTTCCACCCCAAATGATTCCGCCCCCTTTCAATACATCCGTGTCCTATCGGATCTCCTGACTCGTGATGAACCAATCCAGCCTGCGAAAATGACGGGTCAAGGACTGTGAGCGACGGTACATAATCATAAGGTACGAATGTCATGCTGATCCACCTCATTTCACGGGGTATATGATATAAACAACAATACAGGACATGAATATTTAAAAGCAAAACTTAAAAAAAAAAAAAAAACACCTTAAAACCACAACGAAACCTAAAAGGTAAACGAGGTAAATCACAGGAATTCAAGAGAACTAGAAATCAAGGTCCGCTCCAGCCCAATTTTACCTTCGCACCAGGAGAATGCATCAACGTTGGCGAGCTTACATCTAATCCGTTCCCCGACTTCCTTGCCTCATTCGGTGGATCCGGAAACCTCGTAACGGAGGTATGAATGCTGATCATACTATGTAGCGGCACTGAGTTTCCGCCTGAGCGGTATGATTGCGATGGAGGCGTTGTCACCTCTCCGCGGTCGATACGGGTTATTATGAGGTTGAATGTGATACCCTAGGCAAGATATAAGAATGCAGTCAACCAAATTATGGGCTATTCGGGCTTACAATAATTTGAACGACCTGTAATAGCGGCATGTCAATTCCCTAGCTTTGGCGAAGTCAAAAGCTAAAGCCCACCGCATTTGAAACACCATACTGCCCATTATTACCCGAGACATACAAACAGAACAGAATGATGATGGATATCGTGTACATCAATCCTGTCTCGACCAGAAGTCGCATGACGGTATCCAAAGGACTCGAGACGGTTGATATTGACCTGTGCTTTAATTGGTTCCGGATCTTTCGTATCCGCCACACCATCAACGCTACCCAACAGTTCAGTCCCTTAAATACTTTAACACAGAGCAACAGCTCCACGTACAAGTGGTAAGGACGTTCATAGCCAACGTCAAAGTGAGCATGCTTGTGATGAATGGGACAAGCTTGTTTGCCTGCAGCAATTTCCCATTATCCTTGAGGGTGGCTTCATAATAAATGGTCATAATACCGCAACCTGGACAGAAATCAGCGCACGTTCTCTGACTTCACCCTGTTCAAAAAAAAAAAAACATACCAAGAGTCCCAAGCCAGAGCAACATCGATGGCGCAATGACTAACCACCGCTTACTGTAGATAATCCAACAGCGATAAAACTTTCCCGTCCAACACCGAGTCAGCATGCGCATCTGCCCTGCCGTACAATTGCAAAGGAAGGACTCACCAATATACAGTCCCCAACAAAAGTCTGTGCAACATAACACCCCATCTTCATTACATTTATCCAATTCGAAGTATCCTCAAATTCCACAATAGGATCCTCAACGTTATTTATAAATGCGTCTAGATTATGTCGCAGGTGGAACGCAACGTCCAAGCTTGCGAGCGTAAACATAAGTAACGCAGCCAGAAACATCTTGAGATTAATCTTGTCCCAGGTTTTGAATCTTCCGTCCAACCACACCAAAGCCCTTATGCAGTTCGCGAACGTCACCAGAAACACCCCTGAAATCATCATTGGGCGCCATTGCCACCAGCACAGCAAAGATCGACAGTGAGCAAGGAACTGGGAGTCAAGGAGCGTCACTCATACTGCAATGACGCACACCCAAAGCAGACCGCGTGCGGCACCAAAAACACATTGTTAGCAACTTCGTTGGGTGTTGCAGAGCTATAACACCCAGAGAACCAGACGCACCCATAAAACACACTTTCCATAAACAATCCAACCACCTGCGCTTCATCGATAGGGAACTCAGACATCCAAGCAATCAAAGCGTTTGTGGCTTCCCGATGACACGGGTCAGGAGGGAATTCTAAGTCGCTTGGATCTGAAAGGAAGGCAGGAGAGGGACGATAAGGAGGGGTAAGCGGAGCGCAGCGAAGGGAGCGAAATACGAACGCCAAGAGTCATTGAGCGTGCAGAATTAGGTCCTTAAAAACTTGAGGAGCTGACCCACTGGAGTCCGCACGTGCAATATATTGAGGCGGGAAGTCTAAAGGTGGTCAACAAGTTATGCATGGTCCCAAGAATGGTATCCTGTTGGGCTAAGTCTTGTGGCTGTTCCAGGATGATAAAGCTTATCTTGGACAAGCGGATGGAACGGCTAAAATTCATCTTTCCGTTTGCGCCACAGAGACCGTATTATTCACATGGTTACCCCTAGGCACATTAAGAGCGCTCGCTACCAGGCGGACGAGGATATTCCCCAAGGGTGGAGTAACCACTATCGCTGCCGGTGAATACTACCCTGAACCCTGATAGAGGTCTTGGGGTGATGGTCTTTGACAAGGCTTGACAGGTGGGTTAACGACGTTGGAGGTACCATCATCGTTCGCCTAGAGCTCAGACTCTGATTAGCGAGTCGTACGCCCCCTTTTACCCCGTACTCTCGTGATCATAATCGTTGTTCAATGGACGGGCGACGGCTCCTAAGGATACTCAGAACGATACTCAAACATGCATGCCCGGCTAATGAGACGAGGAGTTCTCACAATTCACAGAAATTGAATTGCGAGGCCACTATCATGGGCTAGCCTCAGCGTGAGGGTTCCGCAGGCCACAGAACGCCACTCGCCACTGTCGGTCATTATATGCACTTCACTTCATTGACAGAGGGAGGTTTAAGCTTAGCGTGGAACTGCAAAATATTTACACCCGCGTGGTTCACTGGTATCATGTGCTTATGTCTTCAAATCCCGTTTCCTTCCCACCTTTCTACAATGCAGTCAATTTAACTCCCAATAGGTTCCATGCCAACGTTAGATAACTTGGGGCCTCCATTCTCGCACACTCTTAAACCAAGTCTACGCCAAGCGCTACACAAGCATCTGCTTAGAAGTAGGTCAAACTTTTTATCGGGATCCATCATATCTACAATCCCTGTAACTCACTTTTGAACTCCCTCAATGTTTCGCAGGAAAATACAGCAACAGCGGGCCGGCAATCATCCGCTTTTCACGGACAAAGCAACTACGAATGTTCACAGAATATCATCAAGCCTTCAAGCAGTCCTCACCATCTCCTTGTGTCTCAACCTCGCTCATCGCATAGTACCAGCATACCGGCCAAAGAAAAAGCAATAATAAAAAGGGAGAGATATAAGATCATGATTTGTTCAACGGTCATGGCAACCCGTTCCCTCCCGTACCCTGCCACAGCCCATCCTGGAAAACATGTGGTACCATCAACTTACTTCCACTACCTTTCGACATCTTCCAGGTTCCATCTTCTGGTTTCGAAGAATGACCTCGTGCCATGTGGCAGCAACTACGCCACCGAGATCATACCTCGTGCTACAAAACTTGAATTCAGCGCTGTTTGATAAGTACAGGTTATTGTTGTCTCTGACAGCGCTCAGCGCTCGGAGTCATACTGCTTAGGTCCCCCCGAAAGTTTAGACAGCAAGTCTACCAGCGACCCGGCCGTCTCAACACCGATGCTACCCTACTTGTAATAACTAAGTAGTTGATACCAGTAACGATCACCATCCACCTCTGGAGACCGTCTGGGCAAAGCAACAGCGTACTCTGATGATCATGGGATTAATTTACTGCTTACCGTCCCTGTCCCGACTTGTTCGTGGTTACGTCCCACCCAAGGATCTCCAGATAATCACTGGAGTTCAAGAGATCCCCGTTCATGGTTCGGGGATCACGCGATCCGAACAATCCTTCGTCTCAATGCTCACCTGAATGTATTGAAAGAACTACAGAAAAAAAAATAGAAATATCTACACATACTAATCATGCCTTAATAATTAGTCTAAAAATAAGATACCTAATAGTGGCCCCAAACAAAATCAAAAAATCAGGAGGAAGCAAAGATCTAAGTTACACTACCCGGGTTTGCCGAGAGAAGCAGACGAGTGTACAGACCAGAACAACAATATTGACAAATTGAACAAGGCGTTAAACATATCGCGCACGCCCTGTCAATCGCGCACCACATCGCAGCTATGGTGAATGCAGTGATCGGGTAACACGAACCAAGTCAGCGGGCCAGACGGTCAAACCACGTCGTTTTCTAAATCACGAACTTGAGCTGGCAGGAGAAGCGGTAGTAGCGGTCGTGGCCACCGGCGCATAAACCGGAGTCGTGCTGACCGTTGAAGCAGCTGAGGCTTCCACTGTCGGGATGTAATGACGGATGTGCTCAGGCACCAATTCTAAAGGTAGGCGGGAGATCGTATCCAACGGGGCTCTCTTTGCAAGCGCCAATAGGTTCAATCGCAAATTGCGCAACGTCGGATCCTCTCCTGGGGCTACTCCTGCTGTTGGAGTTATCGTCGCTCCGTCAATCGTCTCATCAACACCGGCATCCCCTCCCGGGACGTCGGAAGGGGTTGCTGAACAATGCCGCCCACTAGTGGCATCACCACCCGACTTGAAACCCGACCCAGTGCTCATGTGCCGATTCAGCTCCGCAATCAGGCAGGCCACATACTCCAGAACCTCAGCCAACTCTTCTGGACCTTCCATCTCAAAAGTATTCGTGTTGGCGCTGGTGGTCGAGTGGCTAGCACCATCAACTACGCCAGCATCGGTGTCCATTTCCGATCTCTCCTCTTCCTCAACCTCCATCGCATCATCGGCCTCTAATCGAGGACGTTTATGGCTCGTAGTATCCACTTTCTGTTGCAAGGCCCTCCGTTTCTCCCTCAGTCCCTTCCCAGCCCATTCCTCCTCGCTGAGGAATAATTCTTCAGGCTTGTTTATCAGCGCGCTCATATCGATTTTCTGCAGCTTAATCTGTAGCAAAGCCTGGAGAGCGACCGCCGCTTCAGGAACGAGGCTTAACGACGCCGCCGTCTGCATGGCGACTGGGGAGTTGGTCTCCAGCTTTCCGGGGCTGTATGCTTGGACGCGCAGTTGTTCGGCAGCTTCGCGTAATAGCGCATGACGGCCTTCGGTGAGCTCGTTAACAACATCTTGTACGTATTGTCCTAGCCCCATCCCAAGCCCCAATTCCGACGGGGGATGGATTGGACATGAAGATACCTCGAGTAGATTTTAGTCAATTGAATAAAATGGGGAATTGGGTGCTTACTTCTGTGGGATCGGCACTCACGAACTCTGCTAGGCTCCGAACATAAGCAAGCCCATCCGCACCACCATACACCATGTCCCGAATGTATTCCTCCGCCTCCGCTGCGCGACGCGACGTAAAATATTCCCTGGCACTTGGTACGGAGCCATCCAGGTAAGCGGAAACACCTGCATCCTCGTTCCCCGATTCTTCCTTCGCCACCTCCTCTGAGTCTACGCTATCCCTTATAAGGTCAAACACTGCCTTCTCCTCTTCCCCATCCTTTAACACTCCAGGTGTAACTCCGCGTTTTTTCATCTCTTCCGATAGTGTTCCAGCGAGAACTGCGAACGAACCAAAATCAGCCGGGTGCGCTTCTCGCGAGACGTGCCATGGTGATTCATCCGCCTCATTGTCTTCCGCATTCTCCTTAGCCTTACGGCCGACCTGATTACGAACGATTTGCCAGTGCCGTCGTTTCGAGTACGTCGTAGTAAGGGCCACTTCGAGATTAATTGATGATGATGGATCATAATCTAGTGGCAGACTGATGGTGGACGGGAAAGGAGTTGGTGGATGGTCTTGTGACGTTGATGGAACGGGTTCTGGTTGTGGGGTCGAGCTTTCGGATGCAGGCTGCGTTTGCGATGGCGTTGGTTGAATTATTGGAGGGTTGGGTATAGATAAGGGAGGGTATACAGGCGTAAGTTGGGGACGTGTCAGGGGATCCGGAACCAAAGCTGACAGAACGGAAAACGGATCCTCCACTGTAGGTCTATGTAAGTGAAAGGGCTCCCAGCTATGGAGGAGAGAACATACTCTCAGTGTAATCCAGACTACCATCGGGTAGATATGGGGGGCCCTCTTTCTCAAACCGTAGTCGTTCTTTCTTCGTTTTATATCGTTTTCCTGCAGGGATTTAAACAAAGAATTAGATCCGGAAACAATCAGGCATACCCTTCAGCTTGAGTGCAACCATCATTTTCGCCCAATCTGAGCATGGTGGAAATGCTCCAAGACCGTCCTTTGAACCAGGTAATCTCCCTTCACTATCAATCGACTCGGAAACAGTGATTGGCGCAGCGCCTTTCTTATACGGGCCTCTCGGGCCTCTCCTTCCGTTCGTTTGCTGTACTTGGGAAATTACAGATGGTGATCGCCCGTTGACAGTGGCGTCCTCGGTTGGAATGGACGTAGGAGGATTCTCGTCATCATCATCGTCGATGTTGACTGCAGGGTCGTCATCCTTCTCGATATCTATATTCCAGTCCGTTTCATACTGAATCACTGTTGACGAAGCTTTGGCGATATGGTCTAGTGCCCAGGCCTCGATTCTATCTGCTTCTGTGTAATAGATGGAGCCTGGGGGATTGAATGTTTTGGCATTCGTCGTCACAAGTCTGAGGTCATTCTAACAGAGGGGGGTTCAACTCCAATTCCGCGACGTAAAAATCAGAAACGCACGGCAAATTCCTCCAAGGATCGGTACTTCCCCCGGTTGACCTTGTTGGTCATGGTGCCGAAATCCATAGGGCGCTTGATGGCATCCAGATAGCCGGGCACCTGGTTGGGATCCACTGGTTCTAGGAAAAAAGCATAATCATCTTTCCTGCAGAACGAAGGTTTTGATCATGTCGAAGTTGCAAAGCGATAGAACACGCACTTTTTGATTTGCTGGATGAGTTTGGTGAGAACCTCCTTGAGCGGCTTCAATTTTACCGGCCGAGGAACCTTCTTCTCTACAACTTCGACATCGAAGGCAGGAGATTGAGGAATTGAGGCAGTGGGTTTAGATTTCTTGGCGACTTTGGCCGCCTTGAGGTTCTTGAGCGATGGGAGCACAAGAGTAAGGCCAGATCTTGTCGTAGTGGGCTTTGGTGAGGTTTCCTGGCTGTGTGAGGTCGAGGTTGAGGGAAGAGATGCATCCATTGGACTTTGCAACTCAGGTGTCTTTCTGTCCTCAGAGCGGCTTAGCTAATTCAGCTGCGTCGACCTGCCTAGGCAGCTCCACGTGACTAGCGATTCATTGGTCAGGCGCTTGCGTCAAAGTCTAAAAGCGTATTCCTCGATCGATATCCCGAGCTCCTTCTCCAATTCTCGCCTCCTACTGCTGGTTTGAACGCACTATTATCTCTTCAGACTCGCCTTCTCCTTGCACATCTTGTGCCCATACAGGCTGAGGAGCGACATCGAGATGCCTTTCTGTGTTTGCGGATTTTTGGACCGCGTGTGAGATCTCGACGAAATTACACTTGTGTCCTCCGAGATTTATCACAATGCCATTATGGAACGCCAAGCAAAACCTTCGAAACAATTTTCGATTGCCCTCGGACTGTTCAGCTCTCTTTGACTGAATCATTCAATCTGAGAACCTAGTTACCGTCTCGTTTGCTTCTGCTATTATTAAGAAACCATCCGCTTACCACCCCCTCGGAATCCGTGTATATTTTGCTTTGTAGCCGTTGTAGTTAAGCAGCGACATCCTTCCTTCCCCGCAGCAAGTCCGCTCAACATCTTGCTCCGTTTGCCCGCACAAACCCGGGTTGCTCGCGAGCTCCTCATCTCTCAATTCCCGTCTGAATCAAAGTCTTCCTCGGTTGCTACACGTGGTTCTCTGATGACGTCCTCGTGGCAGAAACAACAGCGAAGATGACACCGGAATCCACTCGTTCCATCATCATCACACACGATGCGGCGTTGTTTTCCTGATTTTCTTTCGCATTTCCTTTTCCACATTCATGCATCAGGCCTTCTTCAGGCATACAGATCCTGAGTTCGGACTTATGTCAGCACCTTGCTTCTCTGGGATCTCAAAACCCAAAACACCGGGTTTCAAATTGGACCTTTTTCTGACACTCGCTATATTGTGACTCATCAGTTTCAACCTTGAGTTAATATTATCACGATATTACCCTACGACCACAAAGGCCAACACCTGCCCTAGAATGGAGGGCGTACAACGAGGTCGAAGCGTGTCCGGTTCATCGTCGTCGGGGTTTATTAGCCCTGAAGCTTCTCTTCCCCCATAATTCCAATTCAAAATCTCTCATGTTTGCGGAAGCATCTATTTCGGTCCTCGACGACAAGGTCCTACGATTCCATTCCATTCGAACGGCGAACCCGCGGCCAGGCCATTCGGTTTTTGGCGAAGGGTTATACCAACCACCGTCTTTCCTCTTTGGTTGGACAATACAATTGATTTTTGGCTTCGCCAGCCGCTCCGCGGTCACTTGCCTGGAGATCTACGATTGCAACGCAATATTGCTTCCAAACGGAAAATCACTTAATCAAGCCAAATTTCCAGGTTTGGGGTACATATCAATGTCCGACCAGTCTAGACTCCGAACCGGTGTGAGATGTGATGGCAATCCTCGAATGTAGTGGTCATTTCGGAAGAGACCATAGTTTTGGGTGGGTTTAGATGGCGCATAGCTGTGCCTCCATTACTCTTCAAACGTCAGGCTAGAATAATAGCATATTATGCGGGGGAAGTGGGCCTAAGCATCGCCGCTATTAAGGCTCGGCATTACTCAAGTATCACAGTACAGTAATTGTCACTAATTTGATGGTTTCACGCTTTTCAGAAACGAATGAGACCGCGAAGGAATGCAATGCCTTCAGCTCTTTGCCGCCTCCGTAATTGCTTCATTAAGGGCGCAGCTGGCTGTTAATTAGCCCAATTGCCTCGGGGGTATATACAAGACTTCCGGTTGCAATAACTTCTCAGTTTGAAACGGCCTTTGGTCTATTGCCTCCGAAGTCATCCTGGGTCTTTGTGACTTGAATTTAATTCAAACTTTAGTTGCCAAAAGACCCAGTGACAAACATCACTGCCGTGGCAACTCTTTGAGTGTTTCCCCGATCTATCATTCCTGAAAAGAGAAAGAGAAAGAAATCGGCCTCTCAAGCGCCGTTCTTCCTATTGTGGAGCATCTCGCGTGCAGGTTCTGAATATTGAGTATTTGGGCGCTACTTACGAATCATCGAAGCGGCCCTTGCGGTAGGGGGTGAGGAATGTGCCGCTCATCCTGTAACAGCGAACCTCGAATCTGATCAATTGAACTTGCCTATTTCCGGCTGGCGTGACAGTCCGTGTGTATCCGTGACACCATGTGACGAATAGACATATCCATCGTCACTACAGATTTTGTTGGTTGCCACTGTGCTGTGCGAACTGCTGCTCAGTGAGCAGCAACGGTTACCCGAAAATCGCAAGCGGGGGGAGCGCGCGCAAGGTGATAGAGTCACTGATGAATGCAGTGTCCATTTTGAGCAGGAAAAGGTGCACCATGATGGATCACGCGTTCCTGTTATTTGGGAACATGATATTTTGCTCGGTCACCCCTTAGGCCGTAGATCTCGATTGGTTTTGGATAATCATAGTGGTTGTTGTTGACGTTACCGAACTGGTTGGTTGTATAGCTATCTCTCGGCTCTCTCAGCGGCAACGGCTTCACATGGGTCGCTTTCCGACGCTCTGCCCTGCCTTCCTTTGCAACAGAGCTTCCTACTTATCCCTCTGGCTCCGCGACAGCGTTGTCGTCTCGATGCGTTGAGACAGCATCGAAGGCTCTCCCCCGGTTTTAATTTTGCTGTTCTCTTACTGGATGTCTGGTTCTCGCCCTCCTTCTCCCTCTCCTAATTCTCCAACTAATATTGGCCCTTCCCCGGACTCGACGACTTCACGAACATACAGATACACCGAAAGCACATCTAATATTCCTATAGAGGAGCACCAGCAACAAACCCAACAACCGGCCGCATCCACCTCCGCCACCTCTCAGTCGCACCCCTCACAGCAGGTGTCGCAATCTGGGGTCAAACGACCTCCTTCCCCTGATCGTCAAGAAGAGAGTTCGACGATGGCAAAACGCCTGCGGAAAATATCGCCAGCACTCAAGCAGGAAGAGTCACAAGAGCGGATGAGCCCTTCATCGGAGTCGCAAGATACTGAAAATTGCCCAGGCGACGTGAAAGGAAAGCGCCCCGAGCAGCGCCCAACAGAAACCACACCCATCAAGAAAAAGCGGACACGCACACTGACAACGCCCCATCAGGCTGCTGTCCTTCACGCACTGTTGGCTCAGGTGAGGCTCAGCTTCAATTCCCCACCTTCACGAATGCAGTATGATCGACACCCACTTTCAGTCACGATTTCCAACAACAGCTATGAGGGAAGAAGTTGGTCGGTCGATCGGTTTGAGCGCTCGTAAAGTGCAGGCAAGTTCTTGAACGTTCTATATCTCATTCTTCCTTAATGAACTGATGTCATTCGTCAATCAGATATGGTTCCAGGTGCCCTCCATGAAATACTCCCGCTTTCACTAATCCGTTAACTTTTAATTTTGAACAGAACCAAAGGCAAAAGGCAAGACGTCCTCGTAAGGAACCGGATGAATCGGCACCTCTGCCTCCACGATACGGTCCATTTCCAGCGTATCCACCCCAGGCCCATTCCAGCTCTTTTTCTGTGGTGCAAGAATCTACCCCTCCCCCAAACCCTCAGCTGCTACCTATCACGTATAATGCGCCAGTTCAGCAACCTTATGGTCGCCCTCAGCATCCTCCAGAGCCCTCTAGTAGTAGTCAGTCTGCGGAGCCACAAGGCCGGCTCCTTGGGCCTGGGGTGCCAGGAGCTGACTTATATGGACCTTCCCATCGTGGTCAGTCCCGTGGTCAGAGGGACCCAGCTCCATCACAAGATACAAATACTCCTAGTGGCACGCCTTACTCATCTGGTTCTTCATCTCAATTATACAGCCCGCGGATTGGCTTCCAACCGCCAATCCCAGTCCCTAGGCTTGCGGCACCTCCTGTGTCCCCATACGATCAAAACTTTAGCCGGACCTTACCGCCTTTGACCTTTGATTCTTCCCGTCCTCCTCCTGGGGGCGCCAATGTGTCTGGGGGTCCGCAGTCGCATTCCCCGTTCATAGCGCTTCCACCCCCTGAACCTTCCCGTCTACGTCCAAGATCATCGGTTTCTCCACAGGTACCACACTTCGTTCCCCGATCGACTGATGTTCACGGCCTTTCCCGCGTCGTACTCCCACCCCCGTTCACACTCCAGCCCGAACCGCACTGGGACGAGTCATCCTTCTCAGCGAACCTCCGACCTGCGGCGTTCGTGAGGCCTCGTACGGAATCACAAACCACAAGGGGCAGTTCCTCTTCCCCTATTACCTACATACGAGAGGCCAGTGTGGTGCGTCAAGATTCCGTGGACGTTGTAGAGCCCCCCTCCGTTCCTGGGCAGTCCGTACCTGCTCCCGCTCCTGGAGCTACATCTGCACCCTCGATTCGAAGTGGCCGATACGATCCTGTCCGTGCGACTTTCATACCGTATTCCGCAACAAGTTCATCTCCGACTCCTTCTCCGCATTTCCAAAGGGATCTAGCTGATAATCCCGATGATGTTCAGACGCCTTCCCGCGAGTAATCTTGACATACCACATCTCTATCCTATCCAGTCTTTTGTCTTTCGGTGGAATAAATTCCTCACGCCTTTTTGACGAACAGCTGCAACGCCGGTGCCTTCGATTATTCAAAAACGTCTCGTTCATTCCTTTTAACAATCCTACCTGTTGTCCTTCTTTTTCCTGACCGAATTTTATGATAGCCTAATTTCCCGCACAGAATAGTTTTACTGCGTAATTGCTTTGTATTTCCTGTCTCTCGTTAGACCCCACGTGTATCTCATCGACCTTCCTACACTCCTTTTATTCCGCTTTTTGTTTTGCGCTGTGATAATGCGGGTACTCTTTACCGATATATCCTACCTTATTGTCATGAATCTATACGTTCTATATGTAGTCACGTTTTTCACTGTTCAGAAATTTACCAAAACAAAGATGTTTCTAGAAGGAACTGACGGGATACAATACTCTGGTTTAAGGTAATGCAATCGAATCAGGGCTTATGTATTGATAGCATAGCATACGCCATCAATCCAGAAAAAGCGCAGCAAGCACCACCTTTGTGGTACTTGCAACCCACCCGAACCAGTCCCGCTAGTACCCGGTCACCTTGACTCCCCCAGTCGTTTTTCTGCGGCTAACTTCGCCCGCAAACGCATACGCGCCCTCAACCTTGCTTCCAATTCAGTGGTGTCTGTCCCCGAGATTGTGAGGGCGGGGTCTGGACCTTTGACATCAGGAGCACGACAATCCTGCATTGATCGTCGCGGGCTTTCGTTAAATTCAATGTCATCTCTTGGAGAGTTCCTGTCCATCGCTGACGTAGGAACTGAGCCATCCGCGTACATAGGAAGGTTACTTGATGGATTTTTCCCTCCTCGCACTTCCCCGGCACCTGTATAGGCACCCTCCGAATTGAAGGCTTCGCAAGCTTGTTTCCTCTCTTCTCCCAGGCGGGATAACAACTTCGACCGTAATTCTGACTGAAGTTCTTTGGAATTTTGATGATCTTGATGTTTCACGATTGGTGCGGAATTAGGCGGATCGTGGGTATATATGGGGGTTGTCAATCGCGAGGTAGATCCCACGTGTGGTTTGTCGAACTGATGTGCTTCTATTTGTTACGTGAGTATTGACAGAACATCCATTTACAGGAAAGTGAGTCCTAACCTTCGCTGGCGTGAACGCTATTTATGTGCCTGCGATCCGATGCTCGCATCTTCGTTGTGGATGGACAGGTACCAGTCGAATTCGTGGGAACGGAGTCGCAAGCCTTGTTGAAAACTAAAGTCGTACTCGTGGTGGGCGGTCGAACTCCAACTGCAGATGTTGCAAGGGTTCGCAGCACATCAGTGGTTTGCCTGCAATCGTCTTGGTGACTGTCACTTAGGGGTGATGGTCGTTGCTGGTTCGTGTGTGCACTATCGCAGCCCATAGAATCAACGGCACCAGAAGTTAAGTCCTGATTTCCTTGGATGGCAGTTGTTTCCTTCGTGATCGGGTATGTGCTTGAGATGACTCGTTCTATTTTAGATGCTATTCCACTAGTATTGCCTTGATAAAAATCAGTGGCGTAGCACTGAGTTGACTCCTCATCAACAACCTTGGTCACCGGGTCTGATAAACGTTGCAGGAGAGATAGGCGCTGAAGAGGAGTTTGATAGTGAGAATCTCGGCTGGGGGACGTGTGCAATCTCGGCATGTTGTCCTCCGAGGTTGGTTTAATTGATCGTGCTCCGGAAATATTGGCTTTGAGATGGGCTTGGATGGATTCCAAAAGGGATCTCTGTCGTGGCGGTCTCTCCCTGGCGTTAGCATCGTTTTTAAGTCTGCTGGATAATGATGGTGGTGCGGGGGCACGCGTGTCATCGCTCGCTGTTCCGCTGGATTGGGGTGTCGTATCACGTTCATCCGCCTTCCGCTTCCCCTTGGGATCATTCAATCTGCTCAGTCGAGGTGTCGCGGAGCCGGGAATGCTAAGGTCCCCTGACGAATTGTGCTCTGGTCTCCTCGATATAGGAAAGTTGCCAACTTCGTCGCCACTTAGAGGCGGAGGTTGGGCTGTGCGCCCAGAAGCAATCCCGTTCTAGCGTATTTGGATCCAATGGCACGAGATGAAAATCAATAACTAAGTGATGATCAAGAAGCACATACATCGACTTCTTCCTCCTTTCTAGTCGTATGGGACGGCATGGATTCAGCGTCGGCGTTACTAGATTCGTGGATGTCACTGTGTTCTCTAATCTGGTCCTGCTGCAGGTTCCTAGCTACCCTGCGTGCACATGAGTTATTATTCCTTAAATTAGGATTGTCCCTACCGACCTCGATGTTGATGCCTCTGGTTGCAGCCCTCTAGAGCTTTCATCGTGAGTCCGGGCCGGGGAGGAAATTCTTGACGGGAGCTGGTCCATGTACCTTCCTTGCCCTTCATATGGAGATCTTCCACGACCTTCCTGCCTAGGCGACCTCGAGGGGGATCGGGAATGGTCTTGACCTCGAGATCTAGGTATTTCCTGGGACCGTCCACGCCACCTGGTTCGTTGTCGCGCCTGAGGAGGCGGTGAAACATTTGGTGGGCGATCATACTAACAGATGGCATGAACACAAAACAAATCAACGTGAGTAATACCACATACCTGCACTACACTATCATACACGAAGAGATCTCGGTATGGCGATCGGACATACGAGTAAACCTCTGGTATAAGTTCAGCTTTTGGCTATCAACGTCAGTTGTAAGCCATGACTCACCGTGTGCAAAATGTTCTGCATTAACATATCGATGACCTGGCTCATATGGGATATCCATGTCCAAAAATTCGGCCAACAGCTTCACCGCCGACTCCGAACGTATATCAATAGCTTTCATCAAGGATATGATGAGGTTAGTTAAGAACTGGATGGATGAGCCGCCAGGTTGTCAAGGCATCATGTCATGTGGCACATACCTCTACATCGAGACCTTGCCAAACTTGAAGTTCCCGGCGCAAAAATGTCGTAGTTCGAGATATGAGATCTGGGGACGCTGCGAATTGCGCAGGTGTTGGATACGGGCGATACTTGGTGAAGGGATTGGAGGCGACATGCTGTCATGGCTTGCGTTAGACCTGACAGCCTCGAGGATCAAATCGTTGGGGAATCACTAGCATTGGGGCACGTACCTTGGCATAAAGGTCATGTTTATAGATCCATCTTCGTGTAGCAATGGAGAGTTCGAGCTTGTCCCTCTCGCCTAGTTCTTCACGTTGTCGCCTCTCGCGTTCACGATCCCTCCTTCTGCGGCGGGCAGTATTCCGAGCTTCTACTGCGGCACTTGTTTGCGGGGGGAGCAGTAATTGCGGAGAACTGGACCTTAAAGGTGCGAGATGATGTTTGCGGTAATCAAACCGCGAACGAATGTCATGTATAACATAATCTCCAATAGTTTGCGTGCAAAGGGGACAGCGACGCGATTGAGCTGTGTAACGGATCTCAGGGTGTGAATGCGAAGATTCTTGACAGAAAGTCAAACGCACCTGCCCATACCACCAAACAGTCGAAGCAGAATTCATGCGAGCAAGTGGGAATGACTGTACGATCCTCCATAGCTTGCAAGCAGATGCTGCAGTTGTTTTCCGAGTCTTCATCGTAGTTTTCAAGTTCATTGCTAGTACTTGTAGAGTCTTCTCCCTCTAGTTTGGTTTTCTTGGTAGGAGGACTTGCGGACGGCGAACTCAACATGCTGGCCAGCTTACAAGCCAAGGTTTGGGGCGGCGATAGTGACTTGAAAGGGGCATTACATAAGCGAGATTAGTGACTTGAGATTAGTCATGACGTCAGTCAGCGAGAACACGCCGAGCAACCTACTTCACTTCAATCCTTACACTAGTAGACATGCCAAATGCACTAGCGACAGCAAAACGTGTTCTCGTACTCGCAGGTGGGCTACCATAATTGTTCCTCGAAGCGGTCTCACATCCTAACACGCTGGTCAACAGGGGTAGGAAATGCTGCTGGAACCGGGGCAGCTGTTGCGTGGGTCCTTGTATTCAAGTTGGTAAACGCTAGCCACTCACTGAAGCGTAGGCGTCGCTTCTCCAAAGAGGGATATAGCATTGCTCTATTGGCCCGGCAAAGAAAGGCGCTCCAACGTCTAGAAGACGAGATCAATCGTTCTGGAGGACATGTGAGTTTTAGCCCAGGTTTAGACTTAATTTCCAGTAATGGGTCCCGTTCTCTCAAGGCGGCAGCATTTCCGTTGCTGTCATACTCTCGTGACGACATCTCCTCTACCTGGATATCAGTGAAGGAGAAGTTCCCAAATCCAGACTACAGCATCCGCGCCGCTGTTTTCAACGCTGGACAGTCCGTCTTCAAACCATTCCTGGAAATTACACCAGAAGAAATACAGAACAGCTTAGAAGTTAGTATCTCCGCTGCCTTCGCCTTCTCTCGGGAAGCCATCTTGACCTTCAAAGACAATCATATCGAAGAACCCGTGGGAAAACGAGGGATGTTGATCTTCACGGGAGCAACAGCAAGTCTACGAGGGAACACTAAGACAAGTCTGCTTGCTGCTGGCAAGTTTGGAGCAAGGGCCCTTTCGCAAAGTTTGGCCAAGGAATTTGGGAAGGACAATATTCACGTACGTACATATTTTCGTACTGAATCTCGTTTTACGAATTCGCACCAGGTTTCTAATGTAAGCGACGGGCATTCTTCCATCCAGTAAAAACTTCCTGAAAAGACTTCTCCACCCCAAACATAGGTTATCGTTGACGGAGGTGAGGACCTTGTTTCCATATACTATTTTCCATATTGGGATAACTTGTCACTAGTGATATTGACTGACCGCACTCGCCAACTGTTGAGCCGGCAAAACGATCAGTTCGAAGCGAACGCAAATATGCGATTGAGTCCGGAGAGCATTGCCGATGTATGCAACCTTTTTTGCCAATTATTTCGCGACTTGACATCTCAATTGAATCTGTTCCTTCTAGGCATTTATGTATTTGACCAACCAAGATCGCTCCGCTTGGACGTGGGAGCTAGATCGTGCGTTAAGATTTCCTATCAAACGTATCCACGGCCAACTCACAATCCTAGTGCGGCCGGCACACGAGAAATGGTGAAAAACGGTCCGATCCTGGTATAACGTTACCTATCTCATTAAATATGCTACCAATCTACCGTCGCTCTTGCAGGCATGATCTGTTTTTCCACCAAGGACTTACCATATCTAAAATGCACCTGGAGTCCGGGAGCCGCGTGACAAAATCACCAATTAGCATATGCCAGAAATCTAACATCTGGTACCGCCTTGTCACACGAGGGATAGAGACCCTCTGACCGGCTGGCATGGCGTGGCTCCGTGCTAACATCTTTTGACCCTCAGAGTCCTCCCGTATTTCGGTTTCAGCCAGCTCAAGCTTGTCCTTGGCTCGCCAAGTTGGCGCGCAGCCACTGCTCTTGAATTCCCACTGAATATCTTCCTCCTGTGCAATTTGGGTCTGGAATGATTTCTCTTGGGGAAGGCCTTTTGTACCTCCTGTTACACCTCTGGTTACACGTGTTATCCCGGTCCCAGGGCTGTGCGTAACTCACTTGTCATATATTTATGATGTGCAGATGACATATAATTTTTGCCTCGTACTCCTATGCATCTGACTTGCTATCTGCCCTGGACTCATTGTACACACTCCTGGCTTAGGCCCCCACCGATATTCTACCCAACTAGTTTCTACATTCCCTGATGATTTCAAAGGTTCCACTGGTAGTCCTCGCCTTGCCGACTCCCTAGCAGTCTTCTCAGTATTACTTCATGCAACCGGAACCTGACCGGCAGATTCAACATGCGCCTGTATGTGTCTGAACCTGGTTACTAGGGTGCATCATCTGTACTCACTGTCCCGCAGCGAAAGTGGGTGCCCTGCTTTTCCAGGAGGCATGATAGGAAGGCAGAGCGAACACACGGCAGTTCTCTCTTGTATCAATGGACGTGTACTGGTGCGCCCAATCTGTCTAGAATAACGAATCCTGCTCACTCAAAGGGGGGTCCCACCCATTTCCTTAGTTTGATATGTTCCGTTTCATATATTGTTCTACCTCGATCAAGCGTCTGTGACAGGTCGAAGGGCACATGTACATTATCAGGACTCCATCAGGATCGCTCGATGAAAAATAGACCATGTTCGTCCGGGCGACAGCACAAACCCCTTTCACCACTTCTCGTGGGCAGGACGTACTACGTGAGCATAAGCAAACAGCACCCTCGATCAATGTCGATGGCGGATGACTTACAATCCAACTCCCACGTCCAAGCTGATCTATCTTGTTTGACAAGATACAGGTACGACTAGAAAGAAGCCTGTATGAGGTCCGCAAAAATCCGAATGAGACTCAGCTCACATTGGCAATGCTTTCTGCACTCAGTCTGATATCTTCGTTGCGCTCCCATTCAGGACCTTTCGTTTCCCGAGTCCGATCAGTTGAAATGACTGAGAAGATCAGTCAGCATAGAGTTAGGCAGGAAAATTTGAAACATACCGCCGTCAATGATCACCTTGTCACAGTTGAAAATTTGGTCACTAATCGGTCGATATATGAGAGGAAGACACTCACATGAGCGACCTAGCAGAACTAGATTTAGTCCATGCAGTGCAAGGGAGTAAACATTGACAACTCACATGTATATTCTCCTTTCCGAACTCCTTGCTCAAACTCTGTGACAAGGCCCTCAGGGCGAACTTCGAAGAAGCAAAGGCACTGGTAAAGACGTTTCCCCGAAGACTTGCCGTAGCACCTGTAAAAACGAGCGCGCCTCGCTTGCCGTTCCCAGCTTCGATTTCATTCTCCTTGAAAGTGAGGATGGCTTGCCTGGAAAATGCAAAGGCGGCGATTATGTTAACCTGCGTGGACTGTTCAATATCCTCGGGAGTAACGTCCAAGAACTTCTTGAACACGCCCTGCCCCGCATTCCAGACCCCGACTCTGATCTCGTATTTGGGTTTCGGGAATCGTCCCTTGATTGATGACCACGCAGACGCGACGGCTTCAGCCGAATAAGCTGGAAGTGGGAAGGCTACCGCCTAAAAGATAGAAAAGGGGCAGATTCATGTCAGATCATTGGGGCATGCGAACCAGACCTCATCGATCATCGAAGGCTTCGATAGGTAATGATGGAGTCCTGATGGATGTTTGAAAGATGTACTCACCTCGCCGCCCCCCTGGTTGAGTTCTTCTGCGAACTTGTTCAGAGTATCTCCTCGTCTCGCTAGAAGTGCAACAGCATATCCCTCCTTGGCGAATAGGCGTCTGCAGTCGAAAGAAACAAAACGCATATTAGCCTGGTCCTCCACGACGGAATGATGGAAGGTCCTCCGCAAGTTGACAACCTCGAGGAGAGTTCTATTTTGAGGTATCTGAATCCTCGACTTACGCAACTGCCGCACCAGTTCCAGCCCCGTTTCCGACACCTGAAAAAAGATAATGTTGACCCAAGAGTTAACCTCCGTCCCATAAACAAAAAAATTGGAATGCGCGTATCATCGGGGATTAGAAAATCACCCAAATGACAGATATCAACGCACCTGCAACTACAATAACACTTTTAGCTGCGGTCATGTTCCGCGGTTGGCTCGAT
The DNA here is from genome assembly GCA_018524725.1 of Podaxis mareebaensis. NCBI lineage: Eukaryota > Fungi > Basidiomycota > Agaricomycetes > Agaricales > Agaricaceae > Podaxis > Podaxis mareebaensis. The sequence goes on along the minus strand of JAEUWP010000022.1, from coordinate 53,083 downwards.
AGGACGCTAGTAAGGAGATCCTCGGAAATTTCTTGGTAGTGTATGAGTGTTAATCAAGTTCTAGCCTGTTGTAGTATCGGGCAATCTCTTCGCTGGTGTACTGCTGAGACGACGAGACACTGTCACTTTTATACCCAGCATTTTCGGGCTTCGCGAAATCGCGATATATGATGACATTATGAATCTTCATAAGCACCTAGGAGGCCTCGTGTTACCCTGGAGTGGGGAGATCCCACGTGATAACAGACCAAACTGGATTAATCAGCCGTGTATACGAGCAATCATCGGTACAAACTACCATAGCCCGCCGAGGCCCAGTATAAGAATAACTAAGAAGACGACAAGATGATTAAGTTTAGCTATCAGTGCAATCGCCTGTGTCTCATGCTAAACTTAGCGTCGCCACCACTATGGCGCAACTACGAGCAGTTCTCTAGGACAAATGAATCCATCTTGCCGGGTTCCCAGCCACGAGTGATCTTGCGGACGGACGTCTCCTCTACCTGAATGAGTCCCTATCGATAAGTATCCACCAAGAAGAAGTCCGGAATCTTGCGTATGAGTATGCCAGCTCAAAATGCCATTCAATCAGTATAAAGTAATGGATATAAGAACCATAGAATGCTCACTTCAGTCATTTATGTGTTCTCCTGAAAACGGAAGTCTATGAAGTCTTCCTTGTGCTAGACCTCATAATTAAAGGCAAATACTCAAGACAACAAGCGGGCTCTGGGTTCTTCTCTTTCGTTTCCGAATTCCAAATTGTACTCCAGCCCCTATTTCCTATCGTGCGCCTTGGTCCTCAAAGCCACCCCGGATCATGGGGTATGTTCGAGACCGCTCGGTGGAGTATGCCTTGTGAGTAGGCTGGAGTAGGCCCCTTTGAAATAATAGTGTGGCTAACAACTCAGGACTTCAGAATGACGTGGTGTGGTCGCTCAAGTAGACTGTGGCTACTGCGGATAAGGAACATTATAGTGCTCTAAGTCCTCGACCGTGCACGTTACGACAGCCAAAAACAATAGTTTAAGACTCAATTGACTTAAGCATGAGTGCCCACAGCCAGTAAGTGGAACACAGCATGATGGGTTCCTGAGTTTAAAATTTCACTCTCAGTCTTCCAACAGTCATCGTGGGACGTGCCTTGTACCGTACCAGGGGCCTGATTTATGCATGTTGTGGACCGACATCGCGATCTTACTTCATCATCCAATGTTGAAACCGTTCATGATTCTGTGATGTTTATTTCAACCTGCAAGGGTATTCATACGTGCTCATCATTCAACATCTGCATAGATGCTAACGTGTAGTTACGTTTCAAGCTCCTCAAAGTCAGAATTTGCAAGTTAGAGGCTACGGATGTGATCGCGACACACCTTCATCGAAGTACCAGAGTTGGTTTTCGCCGTGCCAAATTGTCCAGATTAAAACTTCGGGTCCCTCTCCAGTGTTGTTGAGGTCAAGACACTGCTCCGCACCCGGTATCGAAACCCTAACTTAACTGTCAGTCGTGTCCAACGAGTGCCGTTTACGTACATAAACTTGGCCGGCACACTGGAGTTATTGTTCAACTCGTCCTCGTTCTCCTTCCGGATGTGCCACTTGTAAGGTTGTGGGGAACCAATGACCTTAGTTGGATCCGGATAATTGTTCTGATCATCCCTCTGTCCTTCAGCAGCGATGTACAGTCCCGTAGAAGGGTTCCTGAAGGCCCACCCTTCTCTGTCTTGCTGGAGCTCCCACTCAAAATCGCGTCAACAACATCGTCTCAGTGACAAAGCAAAGACACCCACCTTCTGATTATCACCTCCATGTGATCCGTAACCCATAACTGCATGTTCAGTAATTAGCCTTTGGAAAGAGAGCAGCAAGGCAGGCGACGTGCTTGAATGGTTATCGGCACCAGAGAGCTCAAGAACACGTTCCATGTTCCTTACGTTTGTGATCTTGTAACGGCGGCCAGACTGAATATCTCTGAGAGGCATGTTGGTAATTGATGAGATGAGGCAGGAGTATCTGGGGTATTATGCAGTCAGCACCCCAGTTTATATGCCCTCTCCAGACAGGAGTGGTTTAATGAAGTATGAAGTCATGATGAATGCCATAATCGCATACAAGACAAGAGTTGCCCCAACCTCATGTATAGTATTAGATCCCGGAGAAACATGTCATTGTAATTCACGGGTCTTGTGGTTGCCTGTCGAAGGGTCACTTATAACGCCCCTTTCCCAGCATCCCCACGAATAAAGAATCCATGAGTCAACCTGGAAGAGAACACCCAACCGAGTTGGGTCTCTATCAAATCCAAATATATCATGGTAACTTATGGAAGGTGTGACACAAGCTAGCCCTTCCGAGTATCAATGGTCTTCAAAGAACAAATAATGCCTGGAGAACGACCACGAACCAAGGAAAGGGCAACAGCTCATCATTCCCGAGTCACAAAATCCCTCCTGGCCTGAGGATGAACCAGTTCCACTAGGTATCATGGAACGGAGGCTCCGGCCAGTCTGGGAAAGGGCATTGGCGTCGGGATCAGGGAGTCAGGGAGTCAAGGGTTAATCAACGAATCATTAATCGTTAGTGATTAGACCAGATATCCTATAGGTATCAGATCAGAGCCTCAACAAATGTAATCAGAAAGATCCCCGGACCAGTAAACCACACCTGAGACCAATCAGAATCGGGAGCCAGCGTAGAGGGTATCAAAGGTCTTATATAGGATTTTAAGTTGTTACATAACATGAGGTGCCACATATATTTTATCGCAGAAATGGAATTGGTACATTAATCGAGGCAGACAACCACTTTAGCGGCCTGATTCAAAAACAATAAAGGATTCAGGTTGTTCGAGATATTCGGCTTCCTATGATATCCAGAAAAGGCAACTCCCGAACTTTTATAGGCTATATTTCGCAATTTGGCCCACAGGAATTAGTTATTAGATTTTGATTGACTGTCACACAAAATCACGCATCGTTATTCGGGTTCGTGCGTCGCGCGTCGTCTACCTTACCAGGGGGACCAGGCCTGATTCATGCAGGTCATGGACTGACATCGCGACCTTACTTCACCATCCAACGTTGAACCATTCATGATTCTGTGATGTTTATTTCAACCTGCAGGAGTATTCACACATACTCGTCATTCACCATCCGCTCAGACGCTAACGTGCAATTATGTTTCAAGCTCCTCAAAGTCAGAATTTGCAAGTTAGAAATTATAGTTGTCCGACTGTCGTCGTGGGAAAAGATCTCTTGTTTGTACCATATTGTACCATGGCCTGCGTCACGTGCATTCATGGGCTGACATCGTGATCTTACTTCATCATCCAGATATCCAACACTGAACCGCTCGCGAGTCTGTGATGTTTATTTCAACCTGCAAAAGTATTCATACATGCTCACCATTCACCTTCCACTTAGGCTAATGCGCATTTATGTTTCAAGCTCCTCAAAGTCAGAATTTGCAAGTTAGAATTTCCGATCGCGACACACCTTCATCAAAGTACCAGAGTTGGTGTACGGCGTCCCATTTTTCCCAGATTTCAACATCGGGTCCCTGTCCATAGTCGGAGAGATAAAGGCACTGCTCCACACCCAGTACCGAAACCCTAACTTAACCGTCAGTCGTGTCCAACGGAATGCGGCTCACGTACCTAAACTTGGCCGGCACATCGGAGTTGTTGTTCAACTCGTCCTCGTTCTCCTTCCAGATGTGCCATTTGTGGGGTTCTGGGGAACCAATGGCCTTGGTTCCATTCGGATAATAATTATGACTATCCCTCTGTTCTTCAATAGCGGCGTACAGTCCTGTAGAAGAGTTCCTGAAGGTTCATCCTACTCTGTCCTGCTCGAGCTCCCACTTAAAATCACGTCAACAATATCATCGAGGCGACGAAGCGAAGATACCTACCTTCTGATTGTCGCCTCCATGCGATCCGTAACCAACAACTGCATGTTCAGTAATTAGCCTTTGGAAAGAGAGCAGCAAGGCAAGCGACGTACTCGAACGGTTATCTGCACCAGAGAGCTCAAGGACACGTTCCATGTTCTTTACGTTGGTAATCTTGTAACGGCGGCCAGACTGAATATCTCTGAGAGGCATGTTGATGATGGATGAGATGAGGTAGGAATTTCTGGGGTGCTATGCGATCAACACCCCAGTTTATATGTTCTCTCCAGACAGGAGTGGTTTAATGAAGTCCTATGATGAATGCCATAAGCACATATAAAACAAGAACTGCCCCAGCCTCATGTATAGATACCGGAGAAACATGACGTTGTAGTTCATGGACCCAGTGGTTGTTCGTTGAAGGGTCACTTATAACGCCCCTTCCCCAGCATCCCCACGAATAAAGAATTCATGAGTCAACCTGGAAGAGAACACCTAACCGGGTTAAGTCTTTATCAAATGCAACTGTCTAGTCAATATATCATGGTAACTTATGGAAGGTGTGACACAAGCTAGCCCTTCCGAGTCTCGATGGTCTTCAAGAACAAATAATACCTGGGGAACGACCGCGAACCAAGGAAAGGGCAACAGCTCATCATTCCCGAGTCACAAAATCCCTCCCAGCTTGAGGATGAACCAGTTCCGCTAGGTATCATGGAACGGAGGCTCCGGCCAGTCTGGGAGAGGGCGTTGGTGTCGAGGGTCAGGGAGTCAGATCGTTAATCATTAGTGATTAGATCAGATATCCTATATCAGATCGAAGCTTCAACAAATATAATCAGAAAGATCCCAGGGCCAGTAACACACGCCTGAGAACAATCAGAATCAGGAGCCAGCGTAGCTGATATCAAAGATTTTATATAGGACTTAGTTGTCACATTACTTGAGACGCCATGTATATTTTATCGCAGGAATAGAATCGGTACATTAATCGAGGCAGACAGCCAATTCAGAGGCCCGGTTCAAAAATAATAGAGGACTCAGGCTGTTCGAGATATTCGGCATCCTAGCTGGAAAAGGCAACTCCCGAATTTTTATAGAGGCTATATTCCACAATTTGGTCTACAGGAATTAGCTATTAGATTTTGATTGACCGTCTGTCACACAAAATCACGCATCATTGTTCGGGTTTGTGTGTCGTCTACCTTACCAGGGGGGCCAGGCCTGATTCATGCAGGTCACGGACTGACATCGTGATCTTACTTCATCATCCAACGTTGAACCGTTCATGATTCCGTGATGTTCATTTCAATCTGCAAGAGTATTCATACATGTTCATCGTTCACCGTCCGCTTAGGCGCTAACGCGCAATTATATGTTTCAAGCTCCTCAAAGTCAGAATTTACAAGTTAGAAATTATAAATGCGATTGTGGCACACCTTCATCAAAGTACCAGAGCTGGTTTTCGCCGTCCCATTTTCCCCAGATCTCAATATCGGGTCCTTGTCCATGGTTGGAGAGATCAAGGCTTTTCTTCACATACGGTACCGAAATCCTAACTTTACCGTCAGTCGTGTCCAACGGATTAACTGTACGGTTGATGTACCTAAACTTGGCCGGCGCATTGGAATTGCTATTCAACTCGCCCTCGTTCTCCTTCCAGATGTGCCACTTGTAGGGTTGTTGGGAGCCAATGACTTTAGTCCCGTTCGGATAATTGTTATGACTATCCCTCTGGCCTTCAACAGCGGCGTACAGTCCCGTAGAAACGTTCCTGAAGGTCCATCCTTCGCTATCCTGCTGAAGCTCCCACTGAAAATCGCGTCAACATCACCTCGACGACGGAGCGACGCTACTTACCTTCTGATTATCGCCCCCATGCGATCCGTAACCGATAACTGCACATTCGATAATTAGCCTTTGGAAAGAGAGTAGCAAGGCAAGCGACGTACTCGAACGGTTATCGGCACCGGAGAGATCAAGAACACGTTCCGTGTTCTTTACGTTGGTGATCTTGTAACGGCGGCCAGACTGAATATCTCTGAGAGGCATATTTGGTGATGGATGCGATAAGGTAGGTGTTTCTGGGGTGCTATGCGGTCAGCACCCCAGCTTATATGCTCTCTCCATGCAGGAGTGGTTCAATTAGGTCATATGATGAATTCCATAATCTCGTACAGACAAGAACCGCCCCAACCTCATGTATAGATACCGGAGAAACACGTCATCGTGGTTCATAATCCAGTGGTTGCCTGTTGAAGAGTCGCTTATACCACCCTTGTTCCGATATTGCCACGAATAAAGAATTCACGAGTCGATTCTGGAAGGGAACATTTAAACGCATTAAGTCTCTGTTAGGTGCCACTGTCTGGGCAATAAATCGTGGTACTTAAGGCGCAAGCTAGCGATAATACCTGGAGAACGACAGCAAAACAAGAAAAGAGCAATAGCTCTTGACTCACGAGTTACACAATCTCTCTGGGTTCGAGGATTCACCAGTTCCGCTAGGTATCATTCGACGTTGGAGGGCCCCGGCCAGTCTGGGAGAGGGCGTTGGTGTCGAAGATCAGGGGCGTCGTTACTCGTCAATCATGAATCATTACCGGTCAGATCAGATATCATATGTCAGATCTAAACCTCAGCAAACATAGTCAGAAGATCCCCGAGCCAGTAACATAATTAAATCGAGGGCACATCACCAACTGGACCAGAATGGTACAGTGAAACTCATGATCTTCCTCAAGGTACTCAGCGTTTGCGAGCGTTTTCTTCTGTCCAGTTCACTTGAGCCAAGTAAATTTCTGGCTGGGAATGAATACATCCATCATGGTGCTGGTGCCTGCTGGAGCACAGGAACCCCAAAAAACACCTCACTGAGAGCATGGATATATGGCAATGTACCTGCCCTTGGGCTATGATCCGACCTTGTGCTGCTTGGTCAATGTCAGAAGCCCCAGCCCCAGACCAACGAGCCCACTGGCGTTCTCAGCTTCCAGTCGACCCAAATTCAGGACGATCATCTCCTCAGGGGATCCCTTCTGGTGCTGTGCAACATCATCGTGAACCCTAAAGAGTCACCAGAAATCATCATCAGGTTCATGTGGCCCGTTGATTTCACACCCGGACGCGAACAATTGTTAGTACTTTACTATACTTACAACGTGCATCTGATCTTATGAGCCCACAATCAGGGTAAAGGTTTCTCCTTCGAATTCTTCTTACACCTCATTCGGCTCAGTGTTTAGCGCTTAGTGCTCGCCGGCTTGCGTCAGAACTCGGGATAAACACAGAAAAACACCCCTCAACGAAGCAACAGGACGCTAATGAGGGGAAAACGAAAAGGTCCCACACTTAGCGACAAACAACGGAGTCGGACGAAGAATGCCTGATCGACCGATCAAAGACCCACACTCTTCCCGTACCAGGGGCTAGTAGGGACTAGTCCTCATCGATGTATTATCGCCAGGAACATCGCTCTTGATCACATCAGGCTCGACATGGGCAGCTTGTTCTGAAAACCTGTTGTTCAAGCATGTTCTCTTGTTCGCCTCCTCTTGATCAGCTGCGATCGTGAGCCAGGTGTACATCCCCTAGGATGCAACGGCCCTGGAAAGTTCGCTTTGGTCTCCGTTTTCCATTTAGTCGCAGGAATCCCAGGTGGTAGGGAGATGTTGACTATGGTACCTAGCTTCAAGGCATGTCCGTCTAGGGTATCTATCTCACGTCAAATCAAAGTCTTGTCATTATCATGAACGTTCAAACAACAGGCTTAGGTACTTTGCATCGGCGGTGAAGATATTTCCTCGATTGTCGGAGCTTTGAATTCACAATGAACTGTGTCGACCTCCTCTCTTGAGCCGTTTGGGGATTTTGTACGTCGTTGGGGGAACGGTCAGGCATAATGCGCAAACCCGAAGAACGACGGGCCGGTGCATACCAGGGAGGACGTAGCCGTCGAGAATCAAGGTAACGAAAGAATCTTTTCGTCCTCGACTATCCCCCATATTCAAACTTGAATAGCCTTCATACTGTGTTTGGTATCGCGACCACTGAGATTTGAAACCTGAGGAACAGGAACGACAAAATCTCAAGCATACCAAACCACGCAGTCAGTCACTGGTAGCTCGAAACAAATTCATTCAACTTTTTATCGTTCACGACATAAAATCACCCAAAGCCAAAGACCAAACAAGAAGAGAAAGCAAAGCAAAATCGACAAAAGTACGTAAGTATATGTAGCCGTAAAAAAGCAAGAATTCTCCAGAGATATAAAAGTGGGATAGTAAACACGTCTTCTGTTGACGTTGCGATTCCGTAGATAAGTAATAAGATGGGCGAAAGCGAATTCGAGCGGTAACAACAGAAACTTAGGGAGGGGGAGGCGGTGGCAGGACACATGTAGGGGTGCATGGGGAGAGGTAAACCGTGACCGTACACAATTGAGTACGAAGCAAAAGCCAAAGAGCACGGGGAATTCCAGAACTCCAGAAACAAGAACCAAGAACCGAAGACGTAGCGAGCCCAAAGACAACGCACGGCCTGAAAAACAACACCAAAGCCGCCACAAACCTTTTCACACAATCCCTTTGACCAACAACCCCTCCAACCGACAATACTCTGGCACAATCGCCGCATACGTCAAAAAAGCATCTGCATCCGGCTCCGCAACCTTCGCCAACCCAATCTGCGCCTCCGCATCCGATGTAGGCAACGCCACGACAGGAGTCAACGGAGTCGGATTCGTCTGTCCTTGACCTTGTCCCTGCCCTTGTTGCACACCACTCCCCCCCGGCGTCGTCTGTCCATTCGATGCCGCACCACTCCCAGGCCCAGGACTAATATTCAACCCAGCCATACTGAGAGACGCTATGTCAGGCGTAGTATACGCCGTAGAACCCGATGCTTTAATCGAACTAGTGCTGGAAGAAAGCGTATCCACCGTCGACCCGGTTTGTGTCCTCATTCTCGAAGAGGCGTCAACAAATCCAGGCGAAACATGTGCACCCATTGCCATTATAGCTGGATCATGCGGTACACCAAGTCCGGGTATACCCAACCCAAACGTCCCATTCCCACCAGCAGACCCAGGAACCCTCTCCAACTCATCCTCATCCTCCTCAAACACCGTCGCTCCAACCCCCGACCTCGACCCAAAAGGCGTACTACTCCCACTATTCGCACCACTCCCCGACGCACCAGCATTAGCACCCGCAACAACGCCCGCCGCACCCGAAACAAGCCCCAACAACCCCGCAGAGCCCGCTCCAGCCCCGGCCCCAGACATCCCAGCAGAAACACCACCCACATTGGTTCTCAACGGCGTCCCCCCAGTCGCAATCCACCTCTTCTGCAACAACCTCCTAATCTCATCCTCATACACCCCCAACCCACCCGCGCCCCACTCCCTCCCCCAAACCCACCTCGCAACATACGCCCCTCCCAACGCCGCACGCCCCGGAAACCCTTGCGCAGGCGCGTTCCTATGCGGCACAACCTGTGCCGAATCCACTTGCGTATTCGGCACAAACACAGGAGCGTTGAATACGTCCCCTACGAGGTTGGATACTGATGGAAAGTTGGCTGCTGCACCTGTGGATATAATACGTGCAGGCAGGGGTGTATGATCATACGGATCGAAAGGAATACCGAGGCTTGAGGGTATAGAGGAGGAGGATGAGGATGATGTGGTTGATGTTGATGGTGTTGAGGAACGACCGATGAAGGGAGGTGGAGTTTGACTTTGCGCGGAACTGCCGCTCACGCCTGCGCCGACGGATTTACGGGGGGATCCTGAACCGAGGACACCCGTCGCGAGCATACGAGACCATTTAACGCGGAAGGAGAGGATTTGGCTCTCGAGTAGGCAGCGAGGGTTCGCTCGGAGGTCCCGGAATTCGTTGACTTTGATTCCGGTTTCGAAGCGGTATATACCCTTTACGTGTGAGTATGGATAAGCGTCGGCTTGGAGGTGCCAGAAACTGAAGAGCTTGTCGTCGAGACTTTTTGATTCCGAGGGAGGTATGTGCGTCATCGAGGGGAGCGGGTAAATTGATTGCAATGAAGATCGGAGTGAGGGAACACGAGGTACGAATTGGAAATTCAGGACTTACCCAATCGATCCGCCAGGGGGCACGATAGCAACCAGACGATCAAATGCACTCCAGCTTTTCGTATACATATCGCGCACCAAGGCGCGCGGAACATCAGCATTCCTATTTACGGCAATAATCAATTTCAGATTCATTGGGCTCGGAACGGTGGAGTGGTAAAGAGGGGTAACCGACCTGCTACAGAGAACTGCGATGTACCTCCGTTTTTCACCGGAGTCTTGAGCAGGATGGGGGAATAGATTATACAGACGTGTAGGCAAATAATGTTGTGCGGGCGTAAGTAACATATCCATTGGACCGAAAGATAGTATTGCATCATTGGGGGATGGACAAAGGGAAAGATAAGTTGCCAAGTAGTCAGATGTGAAGGGGGCCACGACCGTGTCTGCAAGCCAAGGAGTTTAGCCAGGGGAATGGCCTTACAGGAAATATACACACCTGGGTCGAAGCGGTAACGTTCAACAAGATATCGGGAAACGTTTCCAGCGCGTCTTCCTCCTCCGGATGTGTCCACCTCGCCTAGCCACCCTCGGACACGACGACCTTCCTCGCGGCTTCCGCCGACGATATCCAGAACCCCTTCATCCCAATGACCTGGGCTTCCTGAACCGGCTCCATGGACCCACATGCCTGTTGCACAAGCTTCAGCTTCGCCCATCGGTATCCACTTTCCGGAAAAGAGACTGCAAAGGAAGGCGCTTGCAAGCTGGACACGTCCCGTGCGTGCCCAAACCTCTTGCTGCCAGGTTTCTCGTATGCGGAACAGTTGTGCAGCGACCATGGAAGGCGTTGCGGCGGTACCGACACGTGCGGCCATCCTCTCTGAGCCACCAAGCATGTTTTCAATGAGAAGGGCATGAGTATGCGATGCAGTATCTTGAGAAATAGGGGTATTTGGTAATGAAAAGGTATGCGCGGAGAAGTGTGAGTGGAAAGGTAGATTTGGGTCTAGGGATGAGAGCGAGGGTACGGTTGTGGATTTCCACCAGACGAGAGCATGCTAGGGACGAATCAGTGTCGTGGAGGTTCCTGGTTGTGTGAGCGATACTCACCTGGGCTGCACCGCCGATGGACTTTATCCTGGACAGGTCGTGATTTCTGGCCAGTTTTTCGAGCAAGATATCTGTTTGTCACGTGGGTGAGCAGGAGATTGGAGACGCCACGTGCGGGGCCGGAAGGGACTTCTCAGAGTCAAAAATAAATCGGACGCTCCGGCGAACGAGAAATCAAATTTCTGGGCAGACTGGAGCCCGGCAGTCGAGAGCGACAAGACTTACCGAGACCCTTGATCCACATTTCTACGGGCGTGGTGTATGCATCGCCGGGAGTGGTAAAGATGCCGCCTTGGGTGCTATGATCGAGGCGAGATCAGCTGAGAGCGCTGGTGTGACTGGAAGAGTAAGCAGCCACGCACTGGTATTCGGACACTTCTGTGTCGAAATCAACGCACTCGACCCCCACGAGTTCGAGACTCTCGTCGACGATAGAAGCGCGCAGCTGGTCTGTGGAAAGCTCGATACCCAGGAAGAGGGCAGGGGCGGATTTAGGTGCAGGCATGTAGGATATGGATATAAGCTACGGATGGTATCGTGGACGTGATATTTCGTGCTCGACCTGGAGAAGGAGTGGAAGGGGGAGTAGGGGAAGTGGTCGTCCGGTTGTCCGTGCACTGGGCGCGACAGTGAAGGCAGGGTTGGTTGAAAAAGATGGATCTGTCGCCTCGATTTCTCACCCTCTCGCCTACCTCCACCTCCTCATCACTCCTTGCTGACCTAATCCTGCTTTTCTAGCACAGCTCCCACGCTCCCTCTTCTCGAACGTCGGTGTCTTCCATCATCAATGCATCCCTCGGCCCTCCCCGAGCAAGTTCCTGTCCTGTCTTCATCAACAAACGTTCGTTTCGCAGCAAAAACAACGCCGCCTGTTGTCTTCATCACTAGAACGAGCGCATGGTTGTTTAATTGTCAACATATCTCTCATTATCAGCTACTCTGATGGCATTGTTCTCTCTGCACCGCTTTCGGCCTTTGTTCGTGCCGACGCTCGCTTTCCTGACGTCTCCCGTCAACATACGCCCTGGTTTTGACATCCGCTAGTCCGATAACAGACATTCCTCGGTTCATCAGCCTCTAAATCATCCGCTATCCGAATTCATTTGACGTCCACCTGGTCTGTGCGTGGCGTCTCGGCGTACGCCCCTCGTTTCTAGAGCATAAGCCTGCCTTTTTTGTCCAAACCCACCCGTATGAAATGAAAGAACAGGGCCCCCAACACGCGTTTAATGCCACGATGAACGCATCTCATCCTCTTCGATGACGTACAGCATGCTTGGAACCCACTGAGCAATGACATAACATGCCTTATCCGCCTTGGTCCATAAAAACCTCGCCGCGCTGTCGTTTTACCCTCACCTTCGTGTCTTCTTTGCCCACCTTCACCTTGGGACCTCTCCCCAGGCCAACGCGAACTCTTCTGACCCTCTATCCCGCTTCTCTATCACACTTCCCAACCATGTCCGTTGAAGTCACCTCTGGCCAAACTTACAAGATCACGAACGTCAAGGCCAACACCGTCATTGATCTCTCAGGTGAAGACGATGAATCCAGTACGCCCTTCCCTCTTCCCTACTTTCCACGCGTCTCTCACCGTCTTCAGTAATCGGCTACCCTTATCATGGTGGCAAGAACCAACAATGGACTTTCAACTGGACGGGCAAGGCTTGGACCATCCGCTCTGTCTCCTCGGGCGACTACCTAAGTATTGCGGGCACCCCCGCGGACGGAACCCGCCTCGTTATTGATGACGACCCCTTTGAATGGCATATATGGCGCGACGAAGCCAACCAAAACACCTTCCGGTAAGTTTAAATCTGACCCCGCTTTTGCGCCGATGATGGCCTTTGTGTTCGTTGCTGTCTTCTTGTCGCCTTCCATTGTGTTCCATGGCGTTCATTTTCCCGTTGTCAACTTGCGTCGCGTTTTTCTTTAATGTGATGTTAATGAAACTCTTTCGGTAGCATTTTCGTCCCCTTTACCTATTACAACCTTGATTTGTTCAACTATGGTGACACTACCCCTGGTACCCCGGTCCAGCTTTGGTGGACTTGGGAAGGTCTTCACCAGACTTGGAAAATTGAACGTCGTACGTGCTGTCCTCCCATCCGTTAGTTTTAATTCACCGATGCGTGTTTGACGTTGCAGCCTGAACGCCTCGAACAACGCCCGTGCCCGTTTTGTCGACATACCCCTTCTCTTCATTCTTTTGGTTGTTTTATGAACGGTGTGAGAACCCTGTCATTGACATTGATTTTGACGGTTTTCGAACTTGTACCCTCGCTTCTTTGGTATAATAGTTGTACTTAGTGCTTATCGCTCATTAGGTTGTTTGTCTTATTGCTCGAATACAGTATATGTACATACCTGTACGCCCTTTGCCACGCCTGTCTTATGGCTTCCGAGTTGCGATTGAGCTCGAAATTCGGAAACAGCGATTTGAAATGAGCTGGTGCATCCAGCAAACCCAGCCATTTTCATACCTCACTTGCGATGTCCGAACGAAGGCGCTAGGTGGACGCTACGCATTTTCTTCATGTACAGTACAACACGTGGCCAGATTCTTCCCTTGATGCCCGCTACGTCCCAATCCCCGCGACTCATCTCACGAAAATTGCAGAAATACCCATCCAACGATGCACGATCTACTGATCGAGAAGATATTCAGGGAGCTGCCACCCCTGTACATCGTCTCCAGGCCGTCCATGGCTCCTCTGATGTGCGAGATAAGATTCCGTGCAGGGTATGTTTGCCCTCTCTTCTGGTTGTATTTTCCTCAGTTTGTTGCCAGGTTTTCTTGTGACCTTCCAGGACCTCACCAATCGCATTCAGCACGAAGATAGTGCCATTCGCGCCCGATATTGCGGTGATTTTGCCAACGTCTTTGTCGGATACCTTACAACTCACAACAGACCCAGAGTCGAGGTGAGGAAATCATAGAACCTTGCCGCTATGGTCTGTGTGTGAGTCACCTCGGGGAACTGATATCACTGTTCAAGGTCGCATTAAGGTCTTGTGATCCACAGGTCCTCAAGGAATGATCGGCAATGTCAGTGCTTTACACATCACTGGATTATCCAGCTATATGAACAGTATAAATCGGGAGAGCGCCTGTGTGGACGCTCGTGCCTCCTGTCCGAGTCGTGGCATTCTGGTGCCCACTATCTTTTTCTCGCCCACTCACCATCCCAAATCCAAATGCCAATCTTTGAAGGAAGTAGCCATTTCGTGGCCAGTGGCTCATACGTTGATAGCTCTCTAAACCTTCACGTTCATGAACACAGTGCCAGTGAGTATTTACCACCGTAAATATTAGAAAAACCGATATGGACGCCTGAGCTATGCAGAAAATGTCGGAATCGACGCATTACGAAAAGCCTCCCTCCCAGAAGCGATTCACGATTCGGGTGCTCGGGAGCTGCTGCCATGCTTTCCGGGTACTCGCGAGGGGTTCATCCGCGACATCACTGGCTGGGGTTCCGGTGGCTGGAAGGAGCGCAAAGCTCGTGTCTTGTGGTTGCAAGGACCTGCTGGAGTTGGAAAGTCTGCGCTCGCACAGACCTGCGTAGAACGTCTGGGGGATAAACTGAGTGCAGCATTCTTCTTCTCCAGGCCGAACCAGTGGAACAAATCTGCGAAATTCTTGCCGACAATCATCTATCAACTTGCCGTTAAACATCCGGCTTACGCTGATCTTGTTGATGCCAAGGTCCAGCGCGATCCCTTTGTACTGGAGAAGGTGTTCGAGGTGCAGTTCCAAGAGCTCCTCATAGGCCCGCTCCGGACTCTGAGTAGTCGGGGTCACGGAATTGGTGAGGATACCGTCATCATCATTGATGGCCTTGACGAGTGCGACGATGAAGACGCCCAGCGCGTCATTATCGAGGTCATTACCACCTCCGTTCATCAGCAGACGATCCCTTTCCTATGGGCGTTCTTCAGCAGGCCAGAGCCTCACATCGTCGCGGCATTCTCATCGGAACAAGCCAAAGAGGTGTGCTGGCCATTGACCCTCCCAGTATCCCACGATGCCGATCAGGATATTGAGGCGTACCTTCGTGATAGCTTCAAGAGGATCCGGAACAAGTACAACCTTCCCGTCGAGTTCAACTGGCCGTCCGAGGAGGACACCAAGAAACTTGTTGATCAATCGGGAGGTCTGTTTGTCTACGCTGTCAGCGCCGCCAGATATATCGCTGGAAATGCGGGTGCAGATGGACCTGAGGCGAAGCTGGAGTCGATACTGGCATTGGGGGGATTAGACAACAACAAGAATTCGGGCAAGGCGCCTCTCTCGAACTTGGACCGATTTTACATACTCATAATGCAGCAAATTCCGAAGGATATCCTTCCCAACACATTATTGCTGCTCTTCACTCAGGTTCATCGCCACACCCCAGTCAAGGACCTCCTTATCAACTGTTCAATCCTTGGGTTTTCGTTAACAACATTCTACGCTGCTATCAACAATCTCCATTCCGTCCTCAAGGTCCAGAAATCGAATGGGTTCCCCAGCGATTTGTCGTTCTATCACGCGTCGTTTTCAGACTTCCTATGTGACGTTGAAAGCTCGACTGCTGAGTTCTGTCTTGAGACAACGGATATTTATAACCGGTTTTATTCGAAGTGTGTGGATGCACTCCACCGCTTGTCAGACACTAATGATGGTGAGGCTCCGCAGCAGCATCGTGAACCAGCTGTACTATTGCTGACTTGTAATCCTCAGTAAATGAGCGGGCGAACGTCCTCTCCTGGCCTAATTCCAAAACAAGGAACGAGAACGCTTACTCAATAATGAAACATCTGTTCTGGTTACCACAATCACCGTTGCTGTGCCCAAGGGCAGACGTGTTGCAACAGTTCTCGCAAATCAACTGGAATTTTGCTGCCGAATGGTATGGAGATTGGGTCGTACCAACTGATTGGGTGGAGGCATTCTTTGACAAGGTATGTTCCGAAAGTCCTGGTAGGTATTGTAACTGATAAATCTACAGATACCCAAAGACTGGCGTGGCAAAATCATTCGTCCGTTGCGCCGTGGTCTTCTTGACACAGTCCTCCAGTTGATCTCCGCGGCCAAACGAGGCGAAGTAATGAAAGCGCCAAATAGGAGGGGTTATATCGTTGGAAGTGGCAGAAACAAGGTTTTGCTTGTGCCCGACGTTGAGAAGAACTCGTACATGTTTTTAGCCTCTTAATGAGTTGTTCTTGTATTTAAATTGTATGCCCCTTTGATGTGACGTATTGCCAATCAATAGACATTATGGTTTGATAATTTGGACATCCTAAGCGCGTTGAGGCCAACACATGTCAGCCCATAGCAGACCGTACCCTAACCCTAGCCGTTGCTGCCGCTCCCACTCATATCCCTCTTGTTCGTTGACATCAACCAATTGACACTACACTCACCCAGGTCTTATCGACTTACTATGTCATTTCTGAAGCGTTTCAAAAAGACAAAGCCAGACAGTATCTCTGCAGCCATCGCATCGGCCTCGATCCTTGGAGCTCCTGCAGCTCCTCATGTCCTTCTAAGAGCCAAAACGTCTTCCCCCACACCTGGTCCTGTGACCGCACCAGCTCTCCCAAGGCCTGAAACCCTTTCCTGCCCTCCCGAAACCGCCCAGGTTCTCTCATTGGCTCAGACCCCTCCTTCCTCCAATTCCAGGGCTTCTCACGATCTCCCACAGCCCCAAGACCAATCTACCGCAGCTGTGATCCCGGATATTCTCTTAGGGGTTCAAACCTCGGCACTTCCGACAACGGAGCTAAGCACATTAACCTTGCGCAAACGAGAGCTAGCAGTCAAGAGAACTGTCCTTCGTGAAGTAGCAATAGGACTCAATCAGTGTTCGGGTGTTTTCCCACCCCTGAAAGCTGCAGCCTACGCGTTCTTGACCCTTGACAAAATTTTCGATGTGCGTAAGCCATTTCTATCATGTCGGCGTTGTTGAGTTTCGATCGGTAGGGGGTTTCCGCGAATAAGGAGGAGCTATCAGCACTCGAGACAAAGTCGAAAGCCATCCTATCACTCCTGCAAAGATACCGGAAAGATGGAGGACTGAATGCGCTTGAAGAGAGAGCCCAAAGTTTCTCCGCGTGGGTATTGACCTCACCACTTATATTACAATTCTGGTTTCTCATTAGTGGTTTTTCAGGGCTATCGAGCGCTTGGTTGAAACCATCCAGCACTTGCAGGATCAACCGTTGTTGGTCCGCGTTACCGAAGTTTCGGGCAATACCGAGTCGATACAAAAGATGTTGAGAAATCTCAATAATGCGTGTGACCTCTTCCAGGTAGGCGTTTAGAGCGCGGATCGTGCATGTATATGCATGGTGCTCATCGCGTTCCACAGTTCGATATACTGTTCCACACCAGCGTAACTGCAGAGAATATGTTACAAGTAAGGGGTTTTACGTCTGAGATAGTACATCCGGCCTCATATATTCCATCAGCAGCTGCTAAGTTCTCGTAAGCTGCTTGCCTTTGCGAGGATGGCAACTTGAGATTCTCACGTTATAAAAGGCTGGATTGACAAACTTCGCCTCGAGGGCGTTTCCTACAGAAGTCGGCGCTCCGCCTACGGGGATCCCACGGGATGCATGCCTGGCACGCATGTCAATGTCCTCGAGACTTTGGAAGCCTGGGCTTCTGACGAACAGGGTGCCAAGGTATATTGGCTCGTCGGGATGGCGGGCATCGGAAAGTCGGCAATCGCACAGTCGTTTTGCGAGCTCCTGAACAAACGACAGATGCTTGGGGCCAGTTTCTTTTGCTCTCGAGCCTTAGAGAAAGGCTGTGATGCGCGCCTCATCCTCCCGAGCGTGGCACACGATCTTGCCAAGGGTTCACCCACTGTCGATGCGGAGCTCGTGAAAGTCCTCGAAAAAGCCCCGGATTTGGCAGAGTCGAATGACTTTCAAGAACTGTTCAAAAAACTCATTGTCGACCCGTTGCGGACCGCTGTTGATGGTGAGGTCAGGGCTTACAAGATTGTCGTGATCGATGCTCTCGACGAATGTACAAACTCCAACCTCGTTAACCGCCTCATCCGGGTCATTCTCAATTCCGCTCCGGATCTTCCCCTCAAGTTCTTGTTCGTCGGCAGAGCCGATTATTCCATTACTGCCGCCTTCCGTTCCTCGGAGGGCTCTTACGATACTTTCCTGCTTCACGAGATCGAGAAAGACATAGTGGAGAGTGACATCCGAATGTATGTGAAGACATCACTGGCCGAAATCAAGAGGGACTATGATCCTGACAAGGAGGATGGGTGGCCTCCCGACAGCGAATTGTCTCAAATTGTTAAGGACTCTGGGAGACTTTTCGCCTATGCATCTCAGGCAGTGCGCTATATCCGAGATGGTGGACCATATTACAAACAGCGCCTCACGTCGTTGGCAAAGCACACCTGGAGTGCACAACAAACCTCGGCTATTGACGGGCTCTACGGAGGTATTCTCAAACGAGCTTGTGATGGTCGGGAACACAAAGAATTGCCTCCCATGCAGACCCTTCTCTCCTTCATCGTATTCCTCCGGCGTCCGTTATCAATCAATGCCCTTTCCATGTTGTCTGGGATATCAGATCCTGTTGCTTGTTTATCACCCCTCAACTCCGTCATTTATATCCCCGCCAGAGAAAACGCCCCCGTCACCCCTTTTCACGCATCTTTCCCAGACTTCCTCATAAATCCTGAACGATGTCCACCAAATCATTTCTCCCCATTCACTCCTCTCCTTCCCGCCAATGGCCATGCGGATCTTGCACTCAAATGTCTGGATCTTATGAACAGATTGCTCAGGTACAACATCTCTGACACCCCCGAAGAGTTGACCGTCTCGCGTATGGACAGAATGAACCCTCCCGAGGATGCCTACAAAATCCCCGAGGCACTTAAATACGCGTGCCTTTACTGGGCCACCCATTTGGGTGAGGTCCATACTTCAAGCCAACCGGCCATCACAACCCTTATTGACACGCTGAACAACTTCCTGGAGACCCACCTCTTGCATTGGATGGAGTGTTTGAGTGTCGTTGGTGAACTGAGGACAGCGGTTTCTTCGCTTCTCAGTGCAAGTACAGTCCTCTCAGTGAGTCTTGATCCAGAGGAAGTGATGTTCCTGTGTTGATGTCACGGCAGAGCATTCAAACTGCAAATATTGAAGGTCTACGGTTACTTGTTGATGATGCCCGTCGACTCCTGTGGATGAGTTTCGAGTGTATGGAGCGGAATTGCTTTGACATTTACCAGTCCGCATTTGTGTGGATTCCCAAGAGGTCACAGATACGCCAGATCTATGGTCCGCAGGTAAAACGGGCACCAAAGGTCGTCCTTGGCCTACCTGACTCATGGGGACCAATGGAACCACATGTTAGCGGTCATTCGAGGGTTGATTCCGTTGCGTTCTACAATTTGGGCAATCAAGTTGGCTCCGGATTGGAGGATGGCGCAGTCACGATTTGGAATGCGGGGCCGGGCGGGTCGGAAGCCAAGTTTGAGGGCCACACAGATTCAGTGACATCCGTCACTTTTTCGAATGACGGCACGCAAGTTGTCTCTGGATCGCATGACCGGACGGTCAGGATTTGGAATGCGAGATCAGGCGACTTGGAAGCCAAGTTCGAGGGCCACACGGATTGGGTGACATCCGCCGCTTTTTCGCACGACAGTGCGCGAGTCGTCTCTGGATCGCATGATCGGACGGTCAGGATTTGGAATGTGGGGACAGGCGACTTGGAAGCCAAGTTCGAGAACCATACGGATTCAGTGACATCCGTCGGTTTTTCACACGACAGCACGCGAGTTGTCTCTGGATCGCATGATCGGACGGTCAGGATTTGGAATGTGGGGACAGGCGACTTGGAAGCCAAATTCGAGAGCCACACAGATTCAGTGACGTCCGTTGCTTTTTCGCATGATGGCACGCGAATTGCCTCTGGATTGGGAGATGGGACGGTCAAGATTTGGAATGTGAGGACAGATGAGCAGGAAGCTAAATTCGAGGGTGCTGCGCGTTCGGTGGCATTTGTCACTTTTTCACCCGATGACATGCAAGTCATCTCCGGATCGCACGATGGGATGATCAGGATTTGGAATGCGAGGGCACGCCAGTTGGGCGCTGAATTCAAGGGCGCCGCTCATTCAATGATGTCTGTCGCTTTTTCACCCGATAAGGCACGAGTTATTTCTAGACCGCATGATGGGACGGGCAATACTGGGAACGTGAGGACAGACCAGTTGCAGGCCAAGCTCGAGGGCCACTCACGTTCAGTAACGTCTGTTGCTTTTTCGCAATATGACATGCGAGTTGTCTCCGGATCGGATGATCGAACGATCAGGATTTGGAATGTGAGGACAGGCAAGTTGGAGGCCAAATTCGAAGGACACAAAGATTCGGTAGCATCTGTCGCTTTTTCACACGACGACATGCGAGTTGTCTCCGGATCGCATGATCGAACTGTCAGGGTTTGGGATGCAAGGACAGGCAAGTTGGAGGCCAAATTCGAGGGCCACGCACTTTCAGTGGCGTCTGTCGCTTTTTCACATGATGACATGCGAGTTGTCTCCGGATCGCACGATCGAACGATCAATATTTGGGATGCGAGGACAGGCAAGTTGGAGGCCAAATTCAAGGGTCATATGCTTCCAGTGGCAACTGTTGCATTTTCACCTGATGACACACGCGTTGTCTCTGGATCGCATGATCGGACGGTCAGGATTTGGAATGTGGGGTCAGGCGAGTTGGAGGCCAAGTTTGAGGGCCACGTAGATTCAGTGACATCTGTCTCCTTTTCGCATGACGGCACGCGAGTTGTCTCCGGATCGCATGATCGAACGGTCAGGATATGGAATGCGAGGTCAGGCGAGTTGGAAATCAAGTTCGAGGGTCACACGGATTTGGTGGCATCAGTCGCTTTTTCGCCTGATGACATGCGAATTGTCTCTGGATCAGACGACCAGACTGTCATGGTTTGGGGTGCGAAGACGGGCAAGTTGGAAGCCAAGTTTGAGGGCCACATGCTATCAGTGACGTCTGTTGCCTTTTCACATGACGGTACGCAAGTTGTCTCTGGATCGTATGACCAAACAGTCAGGATTTGGGGTGCAAGGAGAGGTGAGTTGGAATCCAAATTTCAGGGCTATATGGATTCAATAATGCCTGTTGCTTCTTCAGTTGATGACACACAAGTTATTTCGCCACAGCATGGCCATGTTGAAGTTCAGAACTTGACACCAGTAATGTCTCACATTCTGACCAATAAACTTGTGCAACATTGAACACCTTCAGCTTTGTCCCTTTTCCCTTTCCTTATCTGATAATGGTCAATGGGTAGTGGGTGCACATTGTCACTGCTGGGTCCCCTTTCCTTATCGCAATATGACATCATATGGGTTTTCTGATGACAAAGTGTGTTTTGGATATGCATCTGGCCTCATAGTTATTCTGAATGTAGTTTCTGCAGTATAAATGCTTAGCCTATCTATGTTGATCATTACCATAGCATCTAGATTATCCTGCTGATGATCTTGGTTGAGCATTGTGATTTTCATGATGCTAGATTATATTATTGTAGAGACTGACAATTGGCTGCTCATGGAAATGGCAACCTCATGTCAATTTCTGACTAGGCATATGCAGAACACCACTTGTCAGAGCACCTGTTGTCAAGCCACCCATTGCCAATTTTGGTCAATATAATTCAACTTTTCTGTGTCCATCATTGTACCTATTGTTATGAATATTGCAGACTCCAAGATCACCAAGGAGACTGAAGAGGCTGAAGAACACTTATATGAGGATTGGGATTTGATGAAATGAATGATGATCAGTTTGTGGCAGGAAACTACAGAACTCCAGCAGACACTTGATTGGGAAATGTGTGAGAAGGTAGATGAAGCATGTTGGTACCATGGAGTATACTTCCCTTGTGATGATGACTTGTGATGAATGCTCAACTTATCATTTCTATTCTTAGACACTTTCTATTATTAGGACCAGGTATAAGTTTCAACCTTTCTGTTGTACTTGTGTTGCATCAATTATGTTTGCTCCTGCAGACTTTCACCTTATGCCTTATGTTCTCCTCTCCTATGCCTTATGTGGTTACACCCTATGCCCTTCCTATGCTTCCTTCACAGTATTTGCCCTTTATGCTACATTTGATCTACTTCTGTAAGTAGTCATCTGGACTTCTATATGTATGCCGCTTGGACCTGTAGATTAGACAAGTCTAATCTTAATGTGTGTTACCTCCTCTCTTATGAGTGAACCAGTAGCCTGTTAAGTCTACAACTCTTTGTCCTTGAAGATAGCTTTTCCCTCCCAGGCTTCTTGTTTTTTTTTTTTTTTTTTTTTTTTAAATCGATGTTTATTGCAATAGAACTAGCTACTACAAATGGGTGCACGATAGCAGTCCCAATACCGAAACTCAGAGAAAGGAAAAGAGACAAAGAAAAGAGAGAGGAAGAAAAGTATGAGAGTGAGTGAAGCTACTCTATATATGGATGAGATGAAAAGAAAGTGAACTAACTTAACACAACGAGTAAGAGAAATGGAGAAAGAAAGAATAGAGGTGTAGGAGTGGGGAGCTAGCTATGAGGCAAAGGAAAGGAGAAAGGCCTTCAGTGTACATCCAGGACTCCATTTCTTATAAGTCGTTCTCTATGATTGAGGCGGCGGGTGGCGAACTCCTCTTGTGTGATAGGTCCTTGTAGCTGGTCGGCGAATGAGAATGCCATGGGGTTTTGGTCTAAGAATTGGATGATCCAATGGAAGCCGTCATGGGCTCCATATGGGTATCGAAAATGGGGGCAGGTGTCGAGAATATGATCATGTGTCTCGAGAGGTTCACCGCAAGGGCAGGAAGTGATGTGGTGCCCAGGGAAGAAGTGCTGTCGAAAGGCGCCAATGGGTGCATGATGGGTAATGCAATGTGTGAAGCACACACAGAGTTGGGCGTTCTTCCTGAGGGGTGACTTTAGGTAAGTCCCACTGTTGGCATACTTGGGGAGGAGAGGATTCTCTGCACCATCAACGAGAGGGAGCCATGAGTGGCTGCAGTGAGTAGGGTTGTTCATGAGTTGGTGCCATAGAGTCAAGCACTTTTGTGTATAATGGTTGCGAATGAACCCAAGAGAAGTGCAGAAAGGTTGATGGCGAGGATTGGGGAGGCGGAGAGACTTGGTGAGGGTGTGCACCTTGTGATGGATAGACCATTTGGCGGAGGAGGGAATAGACCAGAAATGGATGTGGTTAAGAGGAGAGGAGGATAGCCAGGAATGTAGGAGAGGGGCGACCGCGATGGAGTCTGGATGCGTGCTGTGGGGCCTATAAGAAAATAGACATTTAGCAGATGAAATTGAGTCTGTGAATACTACAATTGAGGAGATATTGAGAGGGTGAGAAAAGGAAATAGAGGAGAAGAGTCTGAGATGGAGAGCATAGGATTCTGAGTCAGAAGAGGTCACTTCCCCACAGGGGTGGACTGTAGAAGAGAGAATGTCCAAGTCAGAAGAGTTGAACACAATGAAAGCGGAGGTGGCAGAAAGGGAAGAATTGGAAGGAACAGAACTGTCTGTGGCTACAAGTAGAGAGACAGGGGAAGAAAAAGCAAGATCACGGGTGCATGAGGCGTTGGCAATGTGAAGTGCCATGGTGCCTTCTTTCAAAGGGTCAGGGCATTCGAAAAATTTGATTTGATTGCTAAACAGGTCTAGCAGACGCTGGCCAGGTTTGGCACTGGGGTGGAGATGCTGAAATCAGTCTGTGACTAATTGAGCATCTGAAATAAAGTTGAGTGCTGTTGAGTGCTGCTTGGTTTGATGTGCATCTAAGGGGTCAATGTCACGTGTAAGGAGTTTGAGGGGGTGGGAGGGGGGGAGGGTGTGGAAGTGGAGAGAGCACCTTTTTGCAAGTTTGAAGAGGTGGAGTTGAATGGGAATTAGCCCTGCAATGGCTTCAACTCTGCCTGTGGGGGAGGTACAGAACGCGCCAGTAATCCATAGGGCAGCTTGGCGTTGCATGCATTGAAGGGACTTGATGAGTCCATGGTATCTCGCATTGTGGTTGAACCAGAGATGGAATCCATATGTTGCAATAGGAATAACACAGGATCAGTATAAGAGTCTCTTATGGAGGGGAGAGAGGCCGCGGATAGAGTTGCCAAGCATGTGCATGCATCAGACAGTGGAGAGTGCTTTAGTAGAGTAAAAGTGGACATGTTCCTTGAAGGATAGACTTCTGTCGAACCAGAAGCCAAGGTAACAGAGGAAGGGTTTGGGTCGGATGGTGAGGGAGTCGTTGATGACAACAGGGGGATTAGATTCTTGGGAGGGGCAGTTAGAGAAATGAAAGGCCTCAGTTTTGTCTCTTTCGAGAACAAATCTGAGGCAGTGGAGGTATTCTTCGCAGTTTTGGTAAACCTGTGAAAGGAGGCAGCAGTTAGTAGTGAAAGAGTCCGATTGAACTACAATGAGTCCGTCATCAATGAAGGAAATTATTTTACAATGAGGGTCATTGGAGAATTTGTACATAAAAGGGGAAAGAGACAGAGCTGTAAGGATAGGGGAAAGAGCGGATCCTTGGCCAACACCAACAGAAGCAGAAAATTTTGGAGACAAATTATTGTTCCAAGAGTAGGTAGTGAAACGGT
The DNA here is from genome assembly GCA_018524725.1 of Podaxis mareebaensis. Classification (NCBI taxonomy): domain Eukaryota; kingdom Fungi; phylum Basidiomycota; class Agaricomycetes; order Agaricales; family Agaricaceae; genus Podaxis; species Podaxis mareebaensis. Next base: position 28,370 of record JAEUWP010000022.1, on the reverse strand, counting down.
TACTTAAATAATTGGAAAAGAATGAAACAAGTCGGGAATTGAAGCCTTGGTGGTAAAGAGTGGAAGTGAGGATTTTGTGGTTGGTGGAAGGGAAGAATTGCACTACATTGAAGGCAATGACACTAGTCTTGAGTTTATGTTTCCAACCTGATCAAACCAGGTGGGTGACATAGATGCCAGCATCTTCGGTAGAGCACTGGATGATTCCTCCAAATTGAAGGGGGTGGACGAGGTCAAATTGAGATGCTTTGAATTGCATACGTGTGGAGATCATCTTCTCGATCAGCTTGCCTAGCGTGTTGAGAAGGACTATGGGCCGGAACATTTTTGGGGTAGAGTAGTGAGGTTTGTTGGGTTTGGGGATGATGATGGAAGTGGAATTTTTGAAGTGTTCTGGCCAGGTGGAAAATTTGATGCATTTGGAGGCGAATGTGAGGAAATTGGAGAGGAAGATGTTGTTGGACATGATATGTTTGATGTGAGCCCAGGAGAGGTGATCAGGACCCGGGGCAGAAGCATTAGCACAGGGGTTAAGGGCGTCAAATAGTTTGGCCTTAGAAAATGGTAGCCACAGGCATTCTGGGTGGGCGTCAAAAGAGTTGACAGCATCTAGGTCCACAGGGCACTCAGAGGCGGAGTTATAAGAAGAGTCGAGGGCATGCCAGAGGTCATCTAGCTTGTCACAACTCTTCCTGTTGTAAGAAATGGATTGAGAGGGGGGGAGGTTGCGTTTGCCAATCCAGGACATTAAATCCCAGGGACGGCAGTCTTCCTCAGCTATGTCTTTGATTTTCTTGTCAAAGAAAAGGTGTTTGGCAGCTCGGGTGGTGCGTCTGAATCTGGCCCAATTTGATTTGGATTTGTGAGCTTGGAAAGCTCTAAGGGTGGAGGAGCATGATGAGTTCCACCATGGTTTGGATCGTGTACAGATTTTGACAAGTTTGGCATTGCATTGCCATTCCTGATCAATGATTTGGGACATAGCTTGAGCATATGAGTGGACGTCTTCAGCAGAATTGAAGGTGGGTGGGATGCTTTGGAGACAGACACCTATTGAGTAGAGGAAGGAGGCTTCTTCCTCTGAATCTCTGGGTATGGTAAGTTTCTCGATGAAGGGTTGGAAAGGGGAAGGGGTGGGAAGGGAGGTGAGGAGTGGACAATGGTCCGATGTGAATTGCCAGTCGTCATGGATTTGGTGGACTGGGCTTTGAGAAGGGTCATCTATCATGAAGATTAGGTCAATGACAGACGGGTGTTTGTTACCATCGTAAGGGATATGGGTGTATTTGACTTGAAACAGCATAGAAAGGGTAAGACCTAGAGAGTTCATGATATCAGTCAGTAAATCTCCACGCACATTGTGGTGGGTTATGTGAGGGTCCCATTCAGGAGAATGGGAGTTGAAGTCACCTCCAGTGCATATAAGGCCTTTAGGGAGGAGGAGGGCATGTTGTTCGAGAAAAGAAATAGAAGAATCGTCCAAAGGGTTGAGGTAACAGTTCAAAAAATAAATCTTTTGGGGAAAGGAAAAAGAGATAAGTTGGAAATCTGGGGAGGAAATGATGTTAGGATGTGAAGTGGGCATAAGGGAATCGCATGAGCATTGAATGAAGGTGGCTGTCCTTGGATGATCTTCATTCGATAGGAAGATATGCCAGTTAGGATTGTAAGGTGTGCCTTTGTAGGGGACTCCTTCAGAGTCATCAGTGGATGGAACGTTTCGAATAATGTTGAAAGGGGGTTCTTGTATACATATAACTAGAATGTCTTTGAAAAGGGGGTCATTGAGAAGGAGTTCGACGAGAGAAGAAGATCGATGAACATTGAAAAATAGAATAGGAATTGAAGAGATAGAAGAGGGAGCAGGGCGGTTAAGAGGTCCTTTAGACATTAACGGTGCCTGAGTTGAAATCGCATCAGTTCTTTTTGGCTTTAAGTTCCTGAAGTTTGTTAGAGATCCATTCCCGATCGAATCAGTGACAGAAGAAGGGACATTTGTCTGAGTTCACATGATGTTCTTTGGAATCACATGAAAGGCAGTTGAAGGAGGTCATGTGGGGACACTCTGCGATGTTGGCAGGGGTGGGGGGACGGGGGTTAGGACCAGGTTTGCCGTGACAGCAGAAGCTGTCATGGCAGTGGTTGTCAGTGTGGTGGGGGTCTCCACAGATAGCACACCTGGGGTTATGTGCTTTGCAGAGATGTGTGGGGTGGCCCCATCTCCAGCATCGATTGCAAAGAGGGGAGGCCGTATGCATGGATGCACTGCGGAAGGTGCAGACATGGTTTTCAAAAAGGAGAGTGTGGTTGATGAGGCTCTTGGCTCTTGTGGCCGATTGAGAGTCCCAGGGGTCGAAAAAGAGGATTGTGGAGTCAGAGTGAGGGGAGATGTGATGGAAGCATGGTTTGTTGACGAGATGTTGGACCATCTCGTGGTAGGGAGAATTTTCAATAATTTCTTTGAAATCATCAGAAGTATGGGGGGTGCTGTCAAGTCAGAAATATGGGAGGTTTGTCAATTTGACGAACAATTTGGACATGGGGAGGGAAGGGACAATGGCATCCCTTATCTCTGAGGTGGCAAATGCTGATCGGTTGGAATCAGTGATGCCTTTCTTGATGATGAGGAGTTCCTCATCAGTAGTGACTTGGTTAGTCAACAGCCATAAAGTCTGGTCATTGGACTTGGCCGATTCGACTTTGAGTAAAAAGCCCTTTTGATAGAGGGCATTATTGCAATTTCTCACCACGAGGTTGAGGGAGGTGATGAGGATTGGTTTAAAGATGTTGTTGTAAGGAACAATGACATTTTTGTGAGAAGGGCCTTGAGTGGCCTTGGGTGAGTTGGAAGGACGAGAGGAAGGTTTGGGGGAAGATGAGGGAGATGATTTGATATGTCCAGACGATCGTAGGAAATTGATAATGTCGATTGGTGACATATTGGGGAATTGGTTTTGAAGAGTGGCGTATTTCTGAAGCTCTTCTGGCTGAAGGGGGGAGTTTGATGCAACTCTGGCATATGACGACCTCTGGGTGGAAGGGGATGGGGCATTGGACCTGGGTTGGGTCTTGTAGTTAATGGGGGGAGGAGAGGATGAGGGGGGAGATGATTTAGAAGAGGGTTTAGGGGCCTGAGGAGGGAAGGAAGGAGTGACAATAGGCTTACACTGTTCTTGAGCAGCTATTGGTTTGCGAGGTGCCCATCATCGAATGACAGGAGTCCACAAACTAGAGTTGTTGTTATCCTTTCCTGAGGTTTTGATTTCAGGAGAGGATTTAGGAGTGGTGGTAGTGGTAGGAGGCAGGGGGAGCATTTCAGTATCAACATTAGAGCCAGATGACTCACCTGGTTTGTTTGGATCTTGGGGGGGAAGGCAGGAGAGGGCGATTGCTCACACAGTGTCCTTTTGGAGTTGTGAATCTGAGTCTTGGGACTGCCCAATGACATCAGGGGGGATAATGGAAGAGCTCTGGGACTGCCCAGTAGCATCTTTCATGGGGGGAGGAGAGGACACTGCCAGTGCCTTTTCAGCCCGACATTCTTGGCGATGGCCTGTGGACATGGGTGTGGGGGTGGGGGAAAGGGTATGGGAGGGAGGGAATTGCATGGCAATGAAGTCATACAATTTGAGTTGGTGTCCATTGTAGGGGACGGACATGTTGCGCAGTTGGTTGGAATGCACAATGATCTGGAGGATTTGGATCAAGGCGGGGATGCCTTCAAATGTGGAGAGATCTCCAGATTCGGCCCAGATTCCTAAAAAGGAAGAAATGAACTCTAATAAAGAAGTGAGGCATTTAAGCCCCATGAGGTCATTTGTGTTGGAGATGTCGATCATGGCAATGCCATCACCAATAGTTTCACGGACGGTTGACCAATCCGTTCCATGGAATGGCTGCACAATAGCATGAGGCTGTGCAGCAGGAGGGGGGGAGATGGGGGTGAAGGTTGGAATGGTGGGGAGGGGGTCAGAAGGATGAGATTCGTCCCATGGGCTGCTAGGTGTAGGCAGGACGAAACTGTGAGAGGCAGCGAGGGCTTGAGCTGGTGTCAAAACCCTGTGGGATGACGGTGCAATTTTGGGAGACATTTCGATGCCATTGTGAACCAGCGCGATGGAGGGATGAATGGATTTTGGGGTTGAAAGTCCTTGAGAACCTTCATCAAAGTCTGCATCTCTGTTTTCTTCAGCTGAAGATACAGAGGCAGCATTGTCGTTTTCTCTGAATTTCATACTCTTCTCCAGTCAGTTGGAGAGAGATTGGTCAGTGGAGTAAGAGCATTTAGCTCCAATAGAGGGAGAGGTTGAGGGAGGCTTTCGAATGAAGTCCTCAGATACTTGGAAGTCGTTGAAAAGAGGGACGGAGGCCTCTCTCGGGAGTGTTGGGTTGGGCGCTATGCTGGCACTAGAACAGCGGCGACGAACAATGCCAGAACGGATGCTGCTGGCGGCATTCTTGACACCTCCAAAGAAGCCGCTAGTCTCTTTGGAGTCTTTCATACTGATTTAGAACGAGTTCTGGTAATCCTTGTAATACGAATAACTGTGCCACTGAAATGATAGTGGTAGTTACTGAGAAAGGAAGGCATGTCCCAGGCTTCTTGTCAACATCTTGTCCTACAGAGTGTGTGATCTACATGAGTTTGCTGCCTAGAGACAACATGAACAGCCACCCAAGGTTAAACAGAGCAGCTCCTACTGACCTGTAAAGGACTAGGACCTCTGCTCATTTTTCTTACAAGGATAGGCTCTGACTTAGGTGTTGCTCAGCCAAAGAAGAAACCTTGTAACATCAAGATTAGACTTCCCTCATGTGCCAATCCCATATTGTACCCCCTCCCCCTCCCTGACTACCATTCTCATTGCTTCACACTGTGCATGTAGTCACCCCAAGGTTCTCATTGCTTCACACTGTGCCATTGGGACATCATTGGTTCTCATTGCTTCATGCTGTGCCTAAATGACACCAAACCCTGCTCCCTTCTTAACTGTAATTCACCCACTCATTGTTTGGTGGTCTGGCAAGGAAGCCTGTAATACACCCACTCAACACTTGGTGGTCTGTTAGAAGAAGACCCTCTGACTGTAAATCACATTGATGTCTGTCAAGGTGAAGCATTCTTGATTGACAGAAATTGAAAAACATTCTTGATCAGTGAAAATCAATGAAAGTTCTCAATCATCTGAAATCAACAGCCCTCAATTATTCACCTCACAATCTATTTATTCTACCTTATCATCTTCCTGGACTTCCTCACAGGACAATATTTCCTTTTTCTCCTTGATTCCTACAGAACTTTGACAACTCAACCTCATACCCTCTCAAATCCAAGAATTGATTCAAGCCCTCATCAAGAGGAACCTTGAATGTCCTTTCACTCCCCCACTCCCCTCACCATTTCAGGAGATGCTGCCACACTATTGGAATGAGTCAGAAGTCAAGAGTCAGACAGCAGTGATGAAACAGCCTGACAATCAGCATCACCAGTCTCACCTATTGTATCCCCCACCAGAACAAGACCCCCTAGGAGAACAAGATCTCTCAACCTTGATGAAATCACACCTTGGGAACTACAACTTACTGCCAATATTAGAGGAAGAAGAGAAGCAGCCAGAGAGTGAAGACAACAAATGTCAGCCACTGTCACTATCCCTCCCACTGTTGTACAACCCCCTCAACAACTTGCTCAATCTCCAAGTGCAGCCTTGGTTCCACCACCATACCAGCAACAACCATCACAACACTCTACTCCCCCTCTACCATCAACCCAGCCACCTCAGCAAATGCAACCCCTGATTCCTAGAATGGACTCCATGGCACCTGTCAACCAAGCCATTACCTTTGCATTTGGAAGTAATATTGTGCCCCTGAATCAAAGATTCTTCCAGCAACCCCTCTTCACTAACCATGTGATTCCTGGACAGCAAGCAACTGGAATTGTACAAGGAAATCAGGGAAACCCAGCTCAGCCAACAAACCCACCACAAACAGGAAGCCCTCACTTACCTCCTGGACAACTTCCACCTGGACAACCACCCTCAGGACCAGGGCAGCTGAACCCAAATCCACCACCACCAGGACTACCAGGAGCATCACCCCCAGGACCTCCAGCACCTGGACAACCAGGAGCACCCCTGCCAGGATTTGGATTTCCCCAACAAGCACAAATGCCTGCTGCCCCTTCCACACCAAAGTATGAGGCACCACCCTTGTATGATAGAGACCCATGAAAGTACTTGGCATGGAAGCAGCAATGTGCCTTGTACATCATTGCCAACCAGCATAAATTCCCTACCAACCATGATGCCATCATATTCATGCTCTATTACATTGGAGGAGCAGTGGAACCATGGAAAACAAAATACCTCTGCCAGCACAACTTCAATGGAGTCTTACATCTTGGGACATTCAATGCATTCCAAGACAAGCTTGATAGAGTCTTCCTTCCTTACAACTACACCAAAGACACTCTCCAACAACTCCATGCTCTCAAGCAGAAACAAAGACCAGTGGGCCAGTACATCTCTGAGTTCAAAGTCCTTGCTACCCAAGCAGGGATGGTCAACCCACAAGAACTCATCTATCACTTCAGAGAAGGACTGGACTTTGAAATTGGCCTCAAAACCATTGCCCTCAGACCCAGACTGGACATTAACATCTGGTTTGAGGCAGTTAGAGCAGCAGAAGACCAACACTGCATGGAGAATAACTATCATGCAAGCCACACCCAAGAATGAACCAATAGAGCTATACCCCAACTGAAAAAGAAGGCATCCTGTTACACTCCTCTTGTTTCCATTGCCAGCTATGTTGTCTCTGACTTTCACTCACTTATCCACTCTCCATCTCATCATCAGTTTCCTTCCTGTCTATGCCTCTCTCTCTCTCTCTCATTGATCTGCCTTGGTTTGTATCTTTGTCTCTGTCAGTCTCACCTCAGATCTTCAGAAGCTAGGCTATACTTAGCATTTGGACTCAGTGATACTATGTATAGTAGTAACCCTTTTCAAGTAGATCTAGTATCTTACCTCAGGCTCAGTCTAGTATAATTAGAACACTGAAGTAACTATAAATGTCTCAATATGGACATGTAGAACAACAGTTGCTCTAGTATTTAGATAGCTCATAAAGTAAGTAGAACTTAGCTTTATGATCATTTGTACATGGCACAAGAATAGCAGGTCTCCCTTCTGCTTTATCTTCTTGCCATGTGAGAGCTCTACCTGCCTCAACAGGATAACTGGCATAACAGCTAAACCTATGGAGTAGCCTGCAACCTTACAAGTTGTATCTCTCCTTAGGCAGTCCCTGTGAGATTTCTGACCAGCCTCTAGTTCTCTTAGGAGAACAGATGGGCATTCCATTTCAGGAACTTAATAGTGTCAGTGTGTCTTAGGACAGTATCTCTCTGCACTGGTACAATGTCCATACTGTGCCTAAGTAACACATCCTACAATATGAATTGGTCAAGAAGCCAGGCATATAAAGATCCATACACCATGGACATCAATAACCTGGTGCCAGCACTCTCTGAAATCACACTTGAAGAAAACTACCCTCTGGAAGAAGATTCTGATGCAGAAGTTAACAAGATGGAAAACAACCATGACATCCTGGAGACATTCCTTCAAAACATCCTCATGCCCAAAATGTGCAATGACCTTAAACAGGGCAAATGTTTCAACTGCAGACAAATGGGACATTTCACTCAAGAATGTCCAAAAAAACTGAACCCATTGCAACTGCCACAAAACCTACCATGAAATGCCTGGGCAAAGGTTTCCAAGCATAAGCCACCTATACCCCCTAGGATACCCCAGGACAAGGAAAAACAACAGAAGCAAAAAGCAATGATTGCCAGGATCAACAAGATAATTCAGGAAGCTAGTGACAATGAAGAAGTCACTGAGATCTTCACTGAATTTTCAAACTCCACCAGTGTGTTACAGACTTCACTTCATGCCCATTAAACTCTTGGAGCCTTGGTTACAACCCAGATTCTGTGGATCATATTCAGTTTAACCTTTCTTCCATTCCCATTGGATATCTTGTAAATACTTTTCTCCATCCCTGTTCCTTCTGTTATTTCCCTTATCAGATCTTCTATCTGGTTATCTCATGTTTTTCTGTTTATCCATAGCTTTTCCCTTTACCCTTGATTATCATCTGCTTATCTTGGTTCTTCTGTTATCTGATGTTTCACTTCTGCCCCTGTCCTTTCAGATATCTGGATACTTGGCAGACAGACTCCTTATTCTGGTATCTTCACCACAGTTATCAGTTCACATGTTCCTAGCATTCTCCTTTCAGTAGTTACTATTGTTCTCACTTAACTACTACTCTCTGGACTTTATCCTGACTACTAGTATATAAGTAGGATCACTACCATTTGTACTCCTCAGTCAGAATATCAACTTAGATTCTTTCTCCTCTCTCCTGCTTGTCTGCTACAAGTCCACTCCTCAGTCTGGGCTTGTCCTGTCTTTGTCCGTTCCCTGTCTGCTCATCTACTTGAGTCCATAGTTGGTCAAGTGAGGCCACCACAGTATCAGAGGGGCACAACACATAAGTTGAAGCCAAGGCCTCAACCCTGTGTCTGCCCTTGGCCATCCATGGTCTGCCCCTGTCTGGAGTCAGTTCTTAACAGTATATTCTGACTGAGACCTCTGGTATCATTCCAAATTTTTATGCCATCTATGACATGTAGTGCTGCATGAGCTCAAGGAATCACCATTCCAGAACCTGTTCTCCCCCACACAAATCATGAATTCTCTTTGACTCCCACTCCACATCATTCTTCTTCCACCATGTCTTCTACAGTTACTGCCAAGTCCAGAACTCAAAACCAAACCTCTGCTGGGTATTCACAAGGAAATTCCAGTGGCCCTCTGGACCCCAGAGATGAGGGTGGTGGAGGTGGCAATGATCCTAGTGAGGATGATGATGAAAATCAAGACCCCCAGGAGATGTTAGCCAATGCTCTCAGCCACCTCTCCCATACCCTCCATTCCTTGGAGTGGAGCAACTCCATTGGCCCAGCAAATCCCTCTCATGTGAAGGTCTAAGAACCTGACACTTTCAATGGTTCAGACCCTCTCAAAATCCACCAATGAGTCTTCCAGTGCCACCTCTATTTCACTTCCAATGCACATCAATTTGTGGAAGATTCTTCCAAAATCCATTTTGCTATCACATATCTGTCTGGCACTGCTCTCAACTGGTTCCAAACCATTCTCAGGTCCAAAGATCTTGATTGGTCTGACCACAAGCTCCTCAATAACTGGGAAGTCTTCATCAGAGAAATAGAAACCTGTTTTGGACTTGCAGACCCCACCAGAGAAGCTGCTGAAGAGCTGGACTCCCTCCAGATGGCTAGTAACCAACCTATCCTCAAATATGACCTTGAGTTCAACCACCTGGCTAGTTTGGTTGGGTGGCCAGACCCAGTCCTTTGCCATTGTTATTACAGGGGTCTTCCAGATCATATTCAGGACTTGATTGCCACTTGGGCAGAGGGTAAGCCCAACTCCTTGGATGAAATGAAAAGGGTTGCTAGTCTTATTGACCAATGTCACTGGGAGTGGCAGTGTGAGCATAAGCATCATAGTGACTACTCTGCACAGCCCCCAAAGAATGACCCTAATCAGAAGAAACCTGGCAATTCATCCAACAACAATAATAATCAGAAGCCTAACTTGTCCTCTGCCAAATCCCCTCCCAATTCCTCTCAGTCTAGCAATCATCCAAACTCATCCAGTAATGCTCCAAAGTCATCTCTGGGCAATAAACTTGGCCTGAACAGCAAGCTCACCCCTCAGAAATGCCAATGTTGCTTTGACAACAACCTCTGTATGTTCTGTGGTGATGCTAACCATTGGGTAAACAACTGCCCACACAAGGCATCTGGATCCAGTCCTCCTCTGAGTCCATCTGCCTCTAATCAGAAGGCCAAAGGTTGGCAGGCTCAAGCCCAAGCTGAGGTTCCAGTGAAGAGCCCCTCTCCTTCAAATCCCCTGTTGGGTTCAAAAAAATAGAGGGTGGTCCTCAGGACTCTGCACAGACTGGGGACTGCATTGAACTCATCTGTGCTACAGAGAGTTTCTGACTCAATGCATCCACTCTTTCCAACCCTCATGCTCTTCACATTCCCCTTGCTTCTCTATCTTTTGCTCCTTCATCCACCTCTGATCCACCTTTGTCTGACAGTACTGTGACTGCCTTGGTGGATAGTGGTTCAACACATTATTTCATTGACTCTTCCCTTGTTTGTGATTGCTCAATTCCTATGTTCCATATTGCTCCTGTAGAACTTTGACTCTTTGATGGCTCTTCAAACTCATATATACTGTAACTGAACTAGCAAAAATCCCTGTTGCATTTTCTACTGGTGAATTGATGACTTTGGACTTCTACATCACTCAGTTGGACTCATCTTGCTCTGTGGTTCTTGGTCACAACTGGCTCACCCACTACAATCCATTGATTGACTGGGTCTCGAACAGTATCTCTTTCCAGCCATGGCAACAAGTCTTTCCAACCCCTGCTCTGACTCTCCACACTGCACTTTCTTCTGTGTTTCTGGTCCCTCCAGATCTGCCTTCCTCCACTTCTGATCAGGTCCCTCTGCCTTCTACATCTGATTCCTCTGCTCCATCTGATTCACCTCTGCTCTGTCCTCATATCAGCCTGATCAGTGCTGCAGCTTTCCTGCATGCATCTTGTCTTCCTGGTTCAGTTCCCTTTACTTTCAACATCCATTCTCCATCTGTCTCTGCTGGGTCCACTCAGCCCTCCAAGCCCATCAATCTGTCAAATGTTCCCTCAGAGTATCACAAATTTGCTGACATCTTCAGCAAGGTCTGTGCAGATATGTTGCCTCCACATCATCCATATGACCTTAAAATCAATCTGGAAGAGGGTGCTAGTCCTCCTATTGGGACCATTTACTCTCTATCTCAGGTTGAGCTGGAAGTGTTAAGGGAATTTATTGATGAACACTTGTCCATTGGCTTCACTTGTCCATCAACCTCTCCACATGGTGCTCCAGTCCTATTTGTCTGCAAGAAAGATGGCTCTCTCTGCCTTTGTGTCAACTTCTGTGGACTCAACAAGATCACCAAAAAAGACCATTATCCCCTTCCCCTGATTTCTGACCTCCTTGATTCTCCTCACAAAGCTCACATCTACACCAAGATAGATCTCCATCACACCTATCATCTCATCTAGATAGCTGAGGGAGATGAGTGGAAAACTTCCAGACCTGCTATGGGTCCTTTGAATGGATGGTTATGCCATTCAGACTCACCAACACTCTGGCAGCTTTCCAGTGCTTCATGAACAACATCTTTGGTGATCTATTAGACATATGTGTCACTATCTATCTTGATGATATACTGATCTACTCAGACAACATCTCCCAACATAAACAACATGTCCAGGAAGTCCTCCATCAGCTCTGCAAGTACAGCTTGTATGTGCAAGTAGACAAGTGTGAGTTCCATTTGGAAGCAGTCAAATACCTTGGTTACATCTTGTCCCTGGATGGTCTCAAGATGTCCAAAGACAAAGTCAAGATCATTCAAGATTGGCCCAAGCCAAAGAAAGTCAAGGACATTCAGTCCTTCCTAGGTTTTGCTAACTTCTACCACTGTTTCATTCATGGCTATTCTGACATCATAGTTCCCCTGACCCATCTCACCTGCAAGGGTGCTCCCTGGAACTTCACAGTGGAGTGTTGTGAAGCATTTGAGGTGCTCAAAAAGGCTTTCACCACAGCTCTGGTCTTGACTCACTGGATCCTGGACTCTCAGATTATCATTGAGACTGACACATCAGACTATGCCCTGGCTGCCATTCTTTCCATCATTGCTCCTGACAGTGACATTCATCCCATTGCTTTCCATTCCCACACTTTCAATACATCTGAATCTAACTATGATACTCACAACAAGGAACTTCTAGCCATCTTTGAGGCTTTCTGCATCTGGCAACACTATCTTGAAGGCTCCACCTTACCCATTGACATGGTCACTGATCACAAGAACCTTGAGTATTTCTCTACTACTAAAGTTCTGACCTGTCACCAGGCTCATTGGTCAGAGTACTTGTCACAGTTCAATCTTGTCATCTGCTTCCATCCCAGATGCCTTGGGACAAAACCAGATGCTTTGACTAGACAATGGGACATCTATCCTAAAGGGGGGAATAATGGCTATGCCATGGTAAATCCTCACAACTTTAGACCTGTCTTCACTCAAGAGCAACTTGCAGCCTCTGTCTGGGCTACCTCCCTCTTTTCCCCTTCCCTCCAAGTGGCCATGGTCTACCTTCCTCTTCCAGTAACCACCATCATCATGGTTAAGCACTCATCACTATGGGCAATTATTGCAAGGGCAAAAGCCCATCCATTATTCCTGAGACCCCTCAGCAACACAAGGACCATGAATATGACTGTCAGCACAACAATGCATGGCAGGAATATATTGAAAATCTCAAAGCGATGACCATCAATGATGCCAACAGTCAAGGCATCTGCACTCCCTCCAACCCTGATGGTTGGATCCCTCAAGGCCCCCCACAGCAAGAGTGGCAGAAACTCTCATGGACTATGTTGGAGCCAGGCACCCCCTCCCCCTCATCATCTTCCAGGCATGCTACTGGGCATCTCCAGAGCAGGTCCTCTTCTGACATGGAGCTCGACCTCCCTGTCTCCCCCCCGCATGAGCAGACCACACCCAAGGCTGCTCCCTCTACTCTTCCATCTGACCCCATCCCCTACAAGGTCAATGGTGACAATGAAGATGATCCTATTGACATTATGGCTACTTTAGACAGTATTTGCAAGGAAATTCAGAGTCTCTCCAAAGACAAAGTCAAGTCTTGCAGTGACCAACACACTTTTGCTGCCCTTTGTGAACTCATTGACTTCCTTGAGGCCAAAGGTGCATTTCACAACCACACTCCCCCAAACTGGCAACAACTCCCTCCCCCAGGCAGTATTACTGCCTTGTTATTCGATGCCCACTGAACACAGGGTAAACATGAGCTGTCCCATGGAACAGCTGACTCAGCTATGACAGATGCCCAACCAGCACCTGCCCCCAAGCCCTCAACCCAGGCCCTGGTGCCCTCTCGGCCCCCCCCTGTGACTCCACCTTCATGTGACAGGCCCAGACCTCCCTCACATGCCCCTCAGCCTCCACATGACAGGCCTACCCCTCCCTTGCATGATGTCAAACCTGGTCAGTCAGGACCCAACTCCTCCACAAGGTGCAAGCCTTATTATGCAACCCAGGGACCTACCTGGCATCAATTTTTCTTGAGCACCAGCACTAGCAACCTAGCTAGCACTCATGTCTCCCTCCAGTCCCTTGTTGTGTGCTTCAATCAAGCACTTACCTGGGCTAAGTCAGCACTTGTTGACAACTCTGGCCATTTCCATTCTAGTGTCATCACCTTCTCCACTGGCAGTATCCCTTCCCAGGTGGATCTTGATACCATTGCTGCATGCCTCCCCTCTGTGCTCAAAAGTGCCTCCATTACCCTCCCTGTGTCCTGATCTTTCATCAAGATCATGGACATCCCCTTCTTCTCAGCCAATGGGTTCACCCTCATGGCTGACCAAGTCAAGACTGAGGCCTCCACCTCCCCTTTCTTCCCCCTCTCCAATATGCATCACATGTGTGTCATTTACAACTCTGCCAAGTCTGATACTGCCACTGTGTGGATTGACTTAATCGACTCTCAATGTAGCACCCTTGCTGCCTCTCTCCTCAACAGGCATGTCATGATAAATGGTGTTTCCTGCCTCATTAAGGGTGCTCAAGCCCATACCAGTACACCTCAGTGCCAGTGCTGCTGGCACTGGGGTCATCCTTCTGACACCTGTTGCTCTCAAGTGCCAAGGTGCCCACTCTGTGCTGGACCTCACTCCGAGGCCTTGCACCGCTCTATGGCTGGGTGCTGCAAAGGTAACCTCAAGGCCAAACCCCCCATTCCCCCTACCCTGGCAGGCGATCCCTGCCTGCATTCCCTGTGCTGTGTCAACTGTCATGGCACTCACTCATCTAACGACCACCAGTGTCCATACTGGTGACATCGCTTCGACCACAATTGGATTTGCGGGAGGTACCAATGCAACATGGAGGCCAAGAAAGCCCCTCCTGGGGGTTGTAAGGGTTAGTCCACATCAACATATGCTTTCCAGCTGTTTTTCTTTTGGACTATCATCATTTTCTTTTCCCTACCTCATAGGGAGGGGGCACTTCTTTGATTGGTTCTGGTTTTCATTCATGTAGTTCAGGGCACCTGTAGTACTTTTCTTTATTTTCCTTTTCTGCCTTTCTCTTAGGTTAGTGATCCTTGGGACTGCTATCACACACCCTTTTGTTGTAGCTAGTCTATGGCAATAAACGTGGATTCAAAAAAAAAAAAAAAAAAAAAAAAAGTGGCCATGGTCCTTGACTACAAGCAGCTCCATTCTGACATCCTTTCTGCTCTCCCTTCTGATCCCCTTGCCACTGAGCATATCTCTAACCCCCAAGGTCACTGGTCCATGGATTCAGATGGTTTCCTCCACCTTGATGGCCACATTTACATCCCTGATTCTAATGACCTCCACTTGCAAGTCCTCCAGTACAGGCATGATCATATGCTTTCTGGACACTTCAGTCAGAACAAGACTCTAGAGTTGGTCTGCTGTGACTACACCTGGCTGAATGTCCACTCCTTCATCAAGGACTTCTGCAAAAGCTGTGTAATCTGTATGTGGAGCAAGTCACAGTGTCATCAGCTATATGGAAACCTCAAGCAACTCCCTATCCCAGATTGCCCTTGGCATTCCATCTCTATAGACTTCATTGAGAAGCTCCCCAAGTCCTCTGGCTTTGATACCATCCTTGTAATCATCAACCATCTCACCAAGCAAAGCATCTTCATTCTGACTCATGACACCATTACCTCCACTAAACTCACCTGCCTATTCATCCTCCATGTATTCTCGAAGCATGGTGTCCCCTTGCATGTCACATCTGATTGCAGCTCCAAATTCGTCTCACACTTCTTCTAGTCCTTGGGCAAGGCTCTGGGTATGAAGCTGCACTTCACATCCAGTTATCATCCAGAAGGTGATGGACAGACTGAGCAGACAAACCAGATGCTTGAGCAATACCTCTGAGTATATTGCAATTATCAGCAGGACAATTGGGCTGACTTACTTCCTATTGCAGAGTTTGCCTACAACAATGCTCCTAATGCTACCACCAGTGTCTCCCCATTCTTTGCTAACAAGGGTTATCACCCTGCTATATCCATCCATCCTGAATGTGATCTCACATCCACCTAGGCCCAAGACTTTGCAGTTGACCTCAACAACTTACATTCTGCTCTCAAGACTGAAATCACCCAAGCCCAGGAGCATTACCAGGTATCCACAGATGCCTGTTGTCTCACTTCCTTTCTCAGTAACCACCACCTACAACCTCATGGAACAGTTATTTGTAGCACAAGGAATACACTTTTCAGTTCTAATTCACTATGTCAGAGTCCAAAGGCCCTTTGGGTGTCGCTGGAGCTCTGAACAAAGCTGCCTCCAAAGTTTTTTGTTGTCATCACTCAAGCACTAGTTTAGTGCCCTCTTCCACTCTCCCTTGAGCTGCATCTGGGGGACCATTTCTTGAACCAATGGGTTCTGTGAGCTTCATTCACAAACCCCCATCACCTGCCCCATCTCTGGGCACCAAACGCTCCATTTCTACTGACCAATTACTTTCAAACAAGGTTCACAAAAGCCTTAAAGTCACTGATGATGATGACGCTGCCTGTCACAACCGCTCATGCATGTCCGCGCTTACTTTCCCGCACTTATCCAATGTCCGAAAATCCGATATCTGATGTTCCGATTTCGCACGACTCCGATCCACTCGTTCCATTGATGGATTTCTGTCTGCCCTGTTATCTGAACAGGTGGGTGCATGCACTCGGTCGCTCACGACCACTGCAACGAGTGTTGTTCATTCGCTTTTCCTTTATCATCTCAGATCCTTTACCCTTGCCTCGGTCCATTTGTTCCTTGCTTCTGTTCTATGTTTTATTACATTCTGAACAGCCTCCTTTCCATTCTGCCTCCATACCTGTACCTTCCACACGCTTCTAGTTTCTGCTTTACCTCCAAAATGTTTTACCCGTTTGTACTCGCTTTTGTTCTCTGGTTATTTTCCTGTTCCCCATTTCCAGTTCTCGACACGTATTTAAGCATAGTAGTTTCCTGTATCTGTTTCCTCAGTCTGAATATCAACTTCGTTATCCTCTTCCTCCTCTGTTCTGCTCGTCAGTCCCCTGGGTCATCTTCCGACCACTCCTGCTGCTCGTCCGCACTCTGTCTCTCGTTCCCTCCGCCTCCAGGTTCCGTCTCTGTCCAAATCGGACCAATGCGATACTGGAAGGGCACAGCACATAAGCTGAGGCTGAGGTCCGCTCCCTGATGCCCTAGGCACCCGACCGGAACGTAACAGTTTATTCAGACTCTGACTTCTGGTATTGCCATTTTTTCTATGACTACCGGAACTATTACTTGCGCCACTGCTCATTCACAGAACATCACTATCCCCACTCATCCGCTTCCTTCGGGCACTCGTTGCCGCTCCTCCACTGCTGCTTTTGGCTCCTCCACTCCCCGATTCCCCGCATCCCGTTCCAACTCTCAAACTCTTAGTGCTACAACCAAAGAGCCACTCATGGACCAAGAGCCCAATGACTGGGAACTCACCGAACGCCAGTCCGAGGACGTTATAGAGCCCCAACCGGACAATAGAGAATCCCATGTCCCCGATGACACTCAAGACGAACTCAAGTACTACAACCTGCCCGACGACCTGAATCCAGCCGACAATGCTGAAGGTCGGGATGATGGTCAGGGTGGTGGTGGTCCTCCAGGCGACAACCCCAGTGACGGTAATGGTCCAAGTGATGACGATGGTGATAGCAAACCAGAAGCCCGTGGCGCTCGGGAACCTCCTGAGGACAATGGTATGCGTTTTATGAGAGTCATGGAGAGGCTCGCCCACGGTATCGAATCCAGTGTACGCAACCAATCCGTTCCTCCTCCTCCCATCACGTGTCCTGAGAAGATCCAGGCAAAGGAACCCGACACCTTTGACGGATCTAAGCCACACAAGCTTCCAGATTTCCTTTTCCAGTGTCGCATCTATTTTAGGACGAACCTGCAACTTTTCCAAACGGAGACCACAAAAGTTAATTTCACCATTTCTTATCTTTCTGGGTCAGTGCGCCAATGGTTCCAGACCATCCTGGACTCGGAGCCAGATTGGGATCAGATCCCATGGTACACTGACTGGAAACTCCTCTCCGATGAACTCAATCTCTATTTCGGTGCCATTGACCCCATCACCGAAGCCGCCGAGGAACTCAAAAACCTCACCATGGCTAACGGGTCGCATATCTCCAAGTATAACGTCGAGTTCGCCCATCTCACTGGTCTCCTCAAGTGGCCCGACTCCGTCCTCTGCCATCACTACTACCATGGTCTTCCGGACTGAATCCAAGATGCCCTTGTCTCTCTTCTGAATGGCAAACCCACCTCCTATGCTGACATGCGTGCCGCTGCGATGTGCATCGACAATCGCTACTGGGAATGCCAACGCAAGAAGAGCCGGGCTGGTAACCGGTCCACATCACTCCACAACAAACAGGAGTGTCCACAACATTCCTCTGACAAGGGCAAGGGCAAGAACCCGCCTCCGACTGCCAAATCTGGCAACAGCAATAACTCCACCAATGCACCCCAGCAGTCTGGTAAAGGGTTCCATTCCACCAAGCCCACTCCATCCACCAATCAGCCTTCGTCTTCATCCTCGTCTTCATTTCCACCCAAGTCGCTCTCCAACAAGCTCAGAAAGGATGGTAAGTTGACCCCCCAGGAATGCCAGCGTCACATCGACAACAGGTTATGTCTCTTTTGTGGCGAACCAGGTCATCGGGTCGACAACTGTCCGCAGAAATCCGCTAACAAGGCTAAGGCTCGCAAGGCCACTGCAGATGCCCCTCCCGCTTCGGGTCCCCCTTCGGAGGGCTCGAAAAAATAGAGGGCGGTCCTCAGGACTCCACACAGACTGGGGGCTGCGTTGATCTCCTCTGTGCACCAGGGAGTTTCCGCCTCAACGCATCTGCTCTTTCCGACCCTAATGCTTTGTACCTCAAGTTTACTTCTTCCCTATTTCCTTCCACTTCTTCCAACTCTCCTTTCTTCGTCACCGTGCTTGTTGACAGTGGTTCTACTCACTGTTTCATCGACTCTGGTTTAGTGTGCAAATTTGACATTCCGACTTTGTCTATCGCTCCAGTGGAACTTCGCTTATTTGATGGCTCTTCAAATTCCTTTATCACTCAGTCCGCTTCACTTCCTGTAACCTTTGATACCAGTGAATGTATGAACCTTGACCTGTATGTCACCCAGCTTGATTCTGCTTGTTCAGTGGTTCTAGGACATGACTGGCTCACCCGCCACAATCTGTCGATTGATTGGGTTTTGAGCCGTATCACTTTCCATGCCCCTGGCAATGCAAATCTCGCACCTTCCGTTTCCGTACGCGCGTCCTCCATTTCCGTGGAGTCAATTACCACTGTTCTGGATCCAGTTTCATCTCCGACTCCGTTCTCCGACTCCACTCCCTTCTCTCCCACGAAGCCTGACATCTGTCTCATCAATGCTGCAGCATTCATGCACGCTTCGCGTCTTCTGGGTTCATACCGCTTCACCCTTAATCTCCGCTCCACTGCCATTTCTGCCTCCGCTGCCTCCACCGAAGAGCCTACCGATCTTTCCAAAGTTCCCACTGAGTATCACGAATTTGCTGACGTTTTCAGCAAAGCCCGCGCCAACTCCCTTCCTCCACACCGTCCTTTTGACCTCAAGATTAATCTAGAGGAGGGTGCTTCTCCCCCAGTCGGAACGATTTATTCGTTATCGCAGGTCGAGCTGGAAGCGCTCTGAGAGTTTATTGATGAACATTTGTCAATAGGCTTTATCCGTCCCTCCACCTCTCCACATGGTGCCCCTGTTCTTTTTGTCAAGAAGAAAGATGGATCCCTCTGACTTTGTGTCGACTTCTGAGGCCTCAACTGTATCACCAAGAAGGATCGTTACCCACTTCCTCTCATTTCCGATCTCCTCGACTTGCCCCACAAGGCCTGCATTTATACGAAGATTGATCTCCGTCACGCTTATCATTTGGTCCGGATCGCTGAAGGTGATGAATGGAAGACCGCATTCCAAACCCACTACGGCTCGTTTGAATGGCTTGTCATGCCTTTTGGTCTTACCAATGCTCCTGCTGCTTTCCAACAATTCATGAATGATATCTTCAAGGATTTACTTGATGTGTGCGTCACTGTCTATTTGGACGACATCCTGATCTATTCTGACAACCCGTCCGAGCACTGCAAGCATGTCTGGGAGGTCCTCAAACGTCTTTGCAAAAATGGTCTTTATGCACGTGCTGATAAATGCGAGTTTGACTCCGATACTGTTGAATACCTTGGTTACATTCTATCTCCCGAAGGTCTCAAGATGTCCGAGGACAAGGTCAAGATCATCCAGGAGTGGCCTGAGCTGAAGAAGGTTAAAGACATTCAGTCTTTCCTTGGGTTTGCAAATTTCTACTGCCATTTCATCCATGCATACTCCAACATCATTGTTCCGCTTACCCGTCTCACCCGGAAAGGTACTACATGGAATTTCGGTGATGAAGCCTGCAAATCGTTCAACGCCCTCAAGGAAGCCTTCACCACCGCTCCGGTTCTCACTCATTGGATCCCCGACTCCCAAATCATCGTCAAGACTGACGCTTCCGACTATGCCCTAGCCGCAATTCTCTCCATCATTGCTCCAGATGGCGATATACATCCCATAGCATTCCACTCCCGCACATTTTCCACTTCCGAGCTAAATTACGACACCCATGACAAGGAACTTTTGGCGATCTTTGAAGCCTTCTGTATTTGGTGACATTACCTCAAAGGCTCCGCTCTTCCGATAGATGTCATCACGGATCACAAGAACCTCGAGTATTTTTGTACCACGAAGGTTTTGACCTGACACCAAGCCCGCTGGTCCGAATATCTTTCCCAATTCAACCTTGTCATCCGCTTCTGCCCTGGTCGCCTCGGAACAAAACCGGATGCTTTGACTAGATGATGGGATGTCTATCCTAAAGGGGGGAATAGCGACTACTCAGTGGTCAATCCGCACAATTTCCGGCCCGTATTCACTCAAGAACAGCTTGCTGCCTCCGTCTGCGCTACCTACCTCTACACTCCGACCCTTCGTGCTGCCATGGTCATGGATACGTTTAAACTCCATTCCGACATCCTCACCGCTCTTCCTAACGACCCGATTGCAGCTGAGCACCTCGCTAACCCCAAAGGACGTTGGTCTGTAGATTCCGATGGCTTCTTACGACTTGATGACAGGATCTATGTACCTGACTCCGACAACCTCTGCCTCCGCATCTTGCAGTACCACCACGACCATGCTCTAGCTGGTCATTTTGGCCAGAACAAAACCCTAGAACTAATCCGACGTGATTATATGTGGCCTGGTATCCAAGACTTCGTCAAGGAGTTCTGCAAGAGTTGCGTGACATGCATGCGATCCAAACCTCAACGTCATTGGCCGTATGGGAACCTCAAGCAGCTTCCGATCCCTGAACGCCCCTGGGACTCAATTTCCATGGACTTTATCGAGAAACTTCCCTCCTCCTCCGGTTATGACACTATCCTCGTAATCGTTGACCGCCTCATGAAGCAAGCAATCTTTGTTCCAACACATGATACCATCACTTCCGCTGAGCTCGCCCAATTATTCGTCCTACATGTATTTTCCAAGCACAGTGTTCCTTCACACATTACCTCCGACCGTGGTTCTGAGTTCATATCACACTTCTTCCATTCCCTTGGTCAAGCTCTCGACATGAAGCTTCACTATACTTCCAGATACCATCCCGAAGGTGACGGACAGACAGAACGAACTAACCAGACCTTGGAACAGTACCTCCGCATTTATTGCAACTACCAACAGGACAACTGGGCTGAACTCCTCCTGATTGCCAAGTTTGCATTCAACAATGCCCCAAGCACAACTACGGGTATCTCTCCCTTCTTCGCGAACAAAGGTTACCATCTGAATATCACTGTTCATCCTGAACGTGATCTTGCTTCCACCCATGCCCGACAATTCGCTGTGGACCTTGATGAGCTTCATACTACTCTGAAATCCGAGATTGCTCATGCCCAGTGTAGATACCAAGTTTCCGCTGACTCCCATCGCCTCCCAGCTCCCGATTTCAAGGTCGGAGACAAGGTATTCGTCAAAGCGCAATTCTTCTGTACTACGAGGCCTTCGAAGAAGCTTTCCGAGAAGTACCTAGGTCCCTATGAGATCATCTCCCAGGCCGGCTCGCACTCGTTCACAATCCGACTACCCAATTCCATGCGTGCTGTCCATCCCGTCTTCCATGTCTCTATGCTCAAGCCTGCCACTCCGAACCCGATTCCGAATTGTACTGAACCTGCTCCTGCACCCGTTATTATCGACAGCGAACCCGAATACGAAATTGCTCGGATCGTCGACTCAAAAATCGATCGTCGCAGGGCATGCAAGTTATTGTACAAGGTTATCTGGTTAGGTTATGAGGATACCAACAAGGAATCCTCCTGGCTACCCACTACAGAGCTAGAACACGCCACTGAACTTGTAGCCGACTTCCATGCTGTTTATCCCGCAAAGCCTGGTCCTCTTTCTGCTCTCACACTTTTGTGCTAAGTTTCCATTTCTATTGTTGTTTTCAATTAATATTCTTTTCCTTATTAGTTTCCGATTTTCGTTTTCATTTTCATTTTCTTATTTTTCACACTTCCTGGGACCAAGACAAAACGTTTCATTCATATTTGCAAATATTCCGACGACAATGCAGTACTACATTCCAAGAAAATGAACGAACTCTGCACGAGGGCACTAGGAGGCGAGGGGACTCACAGGCCTTTTCGGACCTGCCTCGACAAACCTCCTCTGCATCCCCCCGGATCCTCCTGACGACGCACCAGCTCAAGATCCCGCATCATCTCCATGTTCCGCTCCATCATCGCCCGCATCACTTCCATCACCTCTGTGTTCCGATCCATCGCCTCCACTGTCCGATCTGTCGAGTGCGTGATAGTCTGCTGCAGTGATTGATTCGACTTGATGCCCTGCTCCAGAGTGGTCTGCAGATGGTCAATTGCCTGCCAATTCTGGTTGTGCGACTCCCACATCATCGCCAGCTCATCGGAGAACTGCTTGATCGTAGAACCGAGGTATTTCATCTCCCGCACACGTTGGCGGGATTGCGGGGATGAGGGGGACTATCAGATTTCGTCAGCCTTCATTATTCCCTGTACCGGATGCACTTACCAGAGACAGCTCCCGCCCGGCTTTGGCCTCCTCGCACTGAGGACTCTTAATTGGTATTGGAGCTGGCTGAGAAAACGATGATGGGGTCCAAGCGACCGCTGAAGAGCTCGACGGAGTCTGCACCATTGTAGATGTAGGTGGTGAGAAGGCTGGAGTTGTTAACCTGACTGGATGTCCGAAACCACTCCTTCCAGAGCTCGACGCCGCGCCCGATGTCACTCCCAAAGCCACAGATGATCCCCCAGTCTTCTTCCTAGGTGCAGGTGGCACCATTGACCTCGTACCCCTGGATAGATCACACCCGACATGTCCCCACTTGCATTCGTTACAGGCCGTCCCTGGATACCCGCAACACACCAATCCCTTCTCCGAGCACCTCTTACACGGCACCGGCAGGATACCTCCCTCACCTGCTCCCGAGCTCGGACCACCCGATCATGAAGGCATGGGCAGAACCACGACATGTGACATTGTAGGACCTGGCGGAACTACTTGTTGCGAACTCCGTAATGCCCGCTGACCGATTTGCACGCTCGGAGCTGGCGTATCTGGCCCTTCATCGTCATTTTCCTCCTCCGGACTTTCCGCTCGTTTACTCTTCGACTTCTTCTTCGTCTTTTCCCACACAGCTGCTTGACTACCTTCCGACTCCCAATGACGCTTGCTCGCATCTCTGCTTTCACTCGCATCGACTTCCATAGCCACCGAGGACTCGTCCGGGAACCCGAGCATCGCATGTTGCTCCGGGGTGAGCTTGCTGAGGTCAACAGTGACTTGGCTGGGCTGAGAAGGCATGAGGGTATGAAGGGAAGGCTGGAACAAAAATTTTTTTCGATGAGTTCCGACCCGGATACACATTTTGATGACTCCTGATCACTTAGGCTTCATTTCCGAGTCAGCCGCCTCAGGGCCTCGAGGGCTCAGCCTTAAGGGGGGAATACTGTCACAACCACTCGTGTGTGTCCGCGCTTACTTTCCTGCGCTTATCCGATGTCTGAAAATCCGATATCCGATGTTCTGATTTCACACGACTCCAATCCACTCATTCTGTTGATGGATTTCTGTCTGCCCTGTTATCCGAACAGGCAGGTGTGCGCACTCGGTCGCTCACAACCACTGCAACGAGTGTTGTTCATTCGCTTTTCCTTTATCATCTCGGATCCTTTACCCTTGCCTCGGTCCATTTGTTCCTTGCTTCTGTTCTACGTTTTATTACATTCCGAACAGCCTCCTTTCCATTCCGCCTCCATACCTGTACCTTCCGCACGCTTCTAGTTTCTGCTTTACCTCCAAAATGTTTTACCCATTTGTACTCACTTTTGTTCTCCAGTTATTTTCCTGTTCCCCATTTCCAGTTCTCGACACGTATTTAAGCATAGTAGTTTCCTGTATCCGTTTCCTCAGTCTGAATATCAACTTCGTTATCCTCTTCCTCCTCTGTTCTGCTCGTCAGTCCCCTGGGTTGTCTTCCGACCACTCCTGCTGCTCGTCCGCACTCTGTCTCTCGTTCCCTCCGCCTCCGGGTTCCATCTCTGTCCAAATCAGACCAACGCGATACCGGAAGGGCACAGCACATAAGCTGAGGCCAAGGTCCACTCCCTGACACCCTAGGCACCTGACTGGAACGTAACACTGCCTCTACAGCCCATTCTGCTGAAGAAGAACACTATGAGTCCGAGGGAGTTAGTACTCCTTGCTCTCTTCACCCCTCCCTTGTGCCAGTTCATGAGGAACACC
Organism: Podaxis mareebaensis; assembly: GCA_018524725.1. Classification (NCBI taxonomy): domain Eukaryota; kingdom Fungi; phylum Basidiomycota; class Agaricomycetes; order Agaricales; family Agaricaceae; genus Podaxis; species Podaxis mareebaensis. The sequence goes on along the minus strand of JAEUWP010000022.1, from coordinate 4,165 downwards.
TCATGTCCCCTGAGATTGCACTGTCCTCTCATTGTGCTCTCACTGCCTCTCAATCCATTGCTGCTGTGCATGAATTCATTTCCCCTACACCAGGACCAGCTTGGGATGAATCCCAGCTCTCTGACCCCCTCCCTTCTCTCCCAACTTTTACCCCCATCTCCCTTCCCTCTGATGCACAGCTGCAGTCAGATGCACAGCCATTCTGCAGAATGGATTGGTCAGCAATCCATAACACCCTATGTGACATTTTTACAGACATTGATGTCACAAATACTTCCAATGTCAAAGGGCTAGATATTCTCACAGCCCTCATTTCCTTTACCTCCAGTTGGTTCTCTACATGGGCCAACAATGGAGGTGACTTCTCCACCTTCGAAGGCACTTCTTCCCTTATCAATTACATTCAGACAATTGCTCACTCTGAGCAACTCTGCAACAAGGCTGTCCCTTTCAGCAGTCACAATGTGCGCCTCTATGATGCCATATCAATGCAATTCCCTCCCTCTCATATCCTCTCTCCCACCCCAACCCCCATGTCCACTGGCCACCATCAAGAATGTCAGGCTGAAAAAGCACCAGTAGTGTCTTCCCCTCCTCCCTCAAATGTTCATGGGATTATCCCAGAACATCCCACTCTCCCATCTGACTCTATGGGATTTTCCCAAGAATCAGACTCTTTGCAACTTGCTAAAGACACTGTGTGAGCAATTGCCCTATCACGTCTCCCACCTGCTAATCCTAATAAACCAGGTGAGTCATCATCATCTAACATTGATGCTGACATGCTCCCCCCTCCTCCTCCCCAATCATCCCCTCTGACTGTTCCTGATCTTCCAGGGATGGGGGAAAAAACCAACCCTAACCCTAATTCCTGGTCTACAGTTACCCACTGTAGGGTGCCTCATAAAACAGTAGCTGCTCCCATTCAGTGTAAGCCTATTGTGGCACCCACTTTTCCTCCTCAAGCTCCTCCTCAAGCTCCTATTCCACCCCACCCTTCCCTGTCTTCCTCTACCCCTCCTCCCATTAACGAGGCCACCAAACCCCAATACAGGTCTGGTGCACCTTCACCCTCTACTCAAAAGTCATCATACTCTAAAGTGGCTTCTCAAACACCTCTCAAAGTGGAAGAATTGCAAAAATATGCAACCCTCCAAAATCAATTCCCTAACATGTTGCTGGTTGACATCATCAACTTCCTTTGCAGCTCTGGGGACATCAAATCCCCTACATCTAAACCCTCACCCTCCCCCAAACCATCCTCTCAACCAAAGGCCACTCAAGGCCCATCTTGCAAGAATGTTGTCGTCCCTTTCAATGACACATTCTCTCACCTCATGATCACATCTCTTGATCTTGTTGTTTGCTGCTGTAACAACAAGCTCTACCAAAAAAACCTTTCTCTTCATGTCGAGTCAGTGAAGAAGAACGAATGTACACTTTGGCTTAACATGAGTGCTGTCACTTCGGAGGTGGAACTTAATGCCATCAAGAAAGGCATCACCAATTCTAACCAGTTGGCCTTTGCATCTCCAGACATTAGGAATGCTGTTAACCCTTCACTTCCTATGTCAAAGTCATTCATTAAATTAACCAACCTCCCTTATTTCAAGGAGGATGGCACCCCCCACACTGCTGATGATATCAAACCTGTTATTGATGCTTCTCCATATGCTGACATTGCCAATCATCTTGTTGGCAAACCCCATTTCTGCTGTGTTTCCCCCCACTCTGACTCAGCTATACTCTTCTTTGACCTATGGGACTCCCAGTCTGCTTCACGGGTGAAATTATACATCAATCACACCATTCTCTTTGAGAACAGAGTGTGCACATTCTGAAGCACCAGTATGAGAGTTGCTAGCCCCTTGTGTAATCAATGCTGGAGGTGGGGGCATCCCACCCATCTCTGTAAAGCTCATAACCCAAGATGTGCCATCTGTGGAGACCCACATCACACCAATAATCACTGCCATGATGGATACTGCTGTCGTGGCAAATCAGGTCCTAACCCCCACCCCCTTACCCCTGCTAATGTCATGGAATGCCCTCACGTGACCTCCTTTAATTGTCTGTCATGTAGCTCCAAAGAACACTACATAAACAGTGACAAATGCCCATTCTTCTGTCATCATTATGACAAAGAATGGATCATTAATAGGCTCAAAGACATGAAGACTGAAAAGGCAAAGGCTGACTTCAACGCTCATGCTGTCAATGTCTGAACATCCTATATCTAATGATGCTTTCTCATTATCTAAAGTTTCAATTTGTTCATTCAATGTACAAAAGAACTGGAATACTGTAGAATTTCTTTTAAATTCTCCTTTACTCAAAGATGTTCATATATTATGCTTGCAGGAGCCTGCATTTAGGTCCATTTGCAACATTCTATCCACATCAACCTCTGAAGGAGACCCAATGGAAGGACCCCCTATCCATAAAGATTGGCTCCTTCTTCATGACCAATCTATTGCCAAACCTCACATCATCACATACATATGAAACTCTCTATGATCTTTCAACCTGATCATTCATTCGAACATTATATCATCCCCTGACTTTCAATTGTTCTCTCTTTCTATTCCTAGCAAACAATATTTTCTCAATTGCTACTTCGAAACACATGACTCCTCTTCAATTGATTGTTTAGAATCATGTATTCACTCTTTCCCAAACAACATCTGCTTTGCTGGAGGGGACTTCAATACCAGATCTCCAGACTGGGATCATAACGCCTCTCACCATATGGCACATGCAGATTTACTATGTGACATCATGGATATGATCGGTCTCACCAGATCCACTCCAATTCATTATTCACTGACACACTTCCCTGATGATCCCAATAAATCTGCAACAGTGATTGATCTTATCTTTACAATATCCCTGGAGAATCTCCCTGCCCCCACCCATCTATATCAACATGATTGGCAATCTAGATCCAATCATGTTCCCCTTCTTACATATGTGCCACTCTCTTCACATGCCCACCCCATCATCACCAAGTGCACTATTCCCAGAGACTCTGAGGAAGAAGCTACTTTCCTATACAATTGCTCCTGATGCCTAAAAGCCATCCCTGCTATATTTGACTCTTCACATGATGTCAACAAATATGCCTCTTCCATCTTCAACATCATCTCAGAAGAATGGAATGCCAACACTGTAGAAGTTAAAATTTGTCGATGCTTGAAACCATGGTGGAATAACCAGTGTTCTGATGCCCTATATGCCTTCAATGCCCACCATACCAAGCACAACTGGGCCAACTTCAGACAGACCACTAGAAAAGCAAAGCAAACCTTCTTTGATCTTAAAATCTTGGAAATCTCAAGGGAGAAACGACATCCTTGGGATTTGATGTCATGGGTTAAGAAGCAAAACCTCCCCCCTTCCCAATCCATCCTTCATAAAGGACAACCATGTGATGAGCCAGAGAGCCTATGGAGAGTGCTTGATGAAACTTACAATGCCAACTACCTTCCTTTCTCAGTAACTACCACTATTGTTTCAGTGGCACAGTTATTCGTAGTACAAGGAATAAAGAAACCAGTTCTAAATCACTATGAAAGACTCTAAGGATTCTAGCGGTATCCTTGGAGGCCTCAAAAAGACCGCCAACTCCATCCACTCTGGTGTTACTCGTCGTCGGCGTTCAAGCACCAGCCTAGCGCCCAACCTGTCTCTTCCTCGAGAGGCCTCTGTCCCTCTCTTCAATGATTTTCAGATTTCAGAGGACTTCATTCGCAAGCCTCCTTCGCCATCTCCTTCCATTGGAGCCAAATGCTCTTATTCTACCAATCATTCTCTCTCCAACTGCCTTGAGAAGAGTATGAAATTACGAGAAGACAACGACGCCGCCTCCGTTTCCTCTGCTGAGGAAAACGATGACACTGACAACCAAGAGGCCTCTCAAGGAACCTCCACCCCAAAGTCTATCGCTCCCTCTCTCCCGCTGGTTCGAGAGGATATTAACCTATCTCCTGAAATAGCTCCTTCTTCTCATAGGATGCTATCTCCAGCACAAGCCATTGCCGCATCTCATGGCTTCGTCCCTCCGACTCCTGGAGCTGCTTGGGACGAATCCCAACCATCTGTCCCCCTCCCCTCTCTTCCCCCCATCACCCCCTTCTCCCCTCCTCCCTCGCTCCCTCATGCTGCA